>OZ010580.1:109055380-109117880 GCA_963932145.1 Acanthosepion lycidas | reverse complement strand
TGCCATTCTGTATTTGTATATGTATACTGAAAGGAACGCCAATACTGAAGCTCATACTTATTGTTATCGATTAAAAGTTGAGATATGCTTCATTTAATCTATATCAGTCATATCCTACTTTGAGGTTTTTGTAACGTTTTGCGATGCATCTTTTGTTTTTTCCTTTTGTATTTCTCGAGTATACTTACTTATTTGATAAGTTACATAAAAGCCATTCGAAGAAAAATAATTTCTCAATGCCAAGCAACAGACAAAAAAGTCAAAAACATTGCTGGTGACATAAATGCAACAGCTCTCTTAAAAATAAATATTCCCGAAGGAAGAAAATACTTTTACAAAAAAGGCATCATAATGTTGCTCCGAACATAAACAAAAGGTCGCCACTTGGGAGGGAAATATTTGTCGCCATTTTCAACTTCCAGATGAATACTGATGGAATTCATTGTCAGGTTTATGCTCTTTATTACGGAAAATTATATGAAAAGTGAATTTATTTTTATTCCTATGGTCAGCTGAACTAAAAGCGAAAATAAATAACAATCTTGCAAACCTTTCATTGAGCTAAGAAAAAAAAATTAGAAAATCTCCAAAACTGTTAAATTTATTGAAAATATATACCAAATGCCATGTAATTTTCTAGAAAAATAAAAACATATTAAAAGAATTAGTGAAATACCCATAAGAATCGGTAGGGATTGTTTGAACAAGATGTCGAAGTAACCTGAAGGAATTAGACTATTTTTGTGACCAGAAATTTGTAAATATTAGTTACATTCCAAATTTAAAAAATAACAAAATTACAAGATATTGTAATGTATCTCCAGATATCATGTAGGATTGTTTGGGATAAGTTATGAAATTAACACAATCACAACAATCTATGTTGGAATTGATGCTTTTATAGGACTATAGTTAATTTAACGCCATTGCTTGTACTGCAAATTGTGATAGACAATGTCCATCTTTTCTTCTACTGCGGCTACAGTGTATTTGCGATAAGTCTAATGGACCTCTTGATGAAAAAAAAATGAGATTCTCGTGATGGGGAAAGTAAAAGTTCCTCTCTCAATCCTGGAAAATTGTCTTGAATAAAAACCTGACCCTGAAGGCGCCTAGAAAGAAGACCCTGGCTTGCTAGAGATATAATAAAATGATTTCTTATCTTAAGATTTATTTTGGATTATTGATCTCTTTTTATTTCAGTTGGTCAATGTCATGGATGGGTAGGGTTCTTTTCTTTGTTTTTTTGTTTTTTTTGTTTTTTTTTGTTTTTTTCAGGTAGGGTCCACTAATTTCCATAAAAGACTTACTTTCAATATAACTGTATAGCTTATAACATGAATCTCAGAGATGAGCTGACTGTGATCGAGCTTACTGCACTTGTGGGTCCTCTGAGTGTTGTTGTGGGAATAGGACACAACTTTAGTGATATTAAAATATCACTAAAGTTGTGTCCTATTCAGTGCACAGTGATAAAAACAGTGCAGTTCTGATCACGCTTAAAAGCGTGATCAGAACTGCACTGTTTTTAAAAGCTTTTTTTTAACAGTAAGTAGTTTATTTCTCCTATAACCTACATATGAAGATTGCCAATCCCATTACACCTCTGAGCCGAAGAGATTTAATGCTGTTCGTTGTTCTATAAACTCTTTCCTCCTCTCCCCCTTGAGGTTTATGTCCTGTTCTTTTTAATAGAGATCTTGGTCTCATTTCATCTTTCGTGTTTGAGTCACTCTCGCTATCATCCATAGGCTCGTCTTCTGTTACATTATCCTGATCTGAAGAACTCATCATTTCTTCTTCGTCAAGATCTTCATACCATCACAACAATTCCTCTTCAATTCTCAGTCATAATTTGTCAGAATGATCCATTAAGCTTTTTTCATTTTTTATATATAATGGCTGTGTTATGTTCCCTTTGCATGATGAAATTAGTTCTCTCAGGATTTACTGCTTTGTCTTTATTATAACACATCTGTAAGCTTTTCATTTATCGGATAAGATATTGTTAATGGAGACCTTATTTGTCTTTCCATTAACGCAATCTGTCTGCATGTGGAACCGTCCTATAACTTAGCAGTAAATTTGGTAAGTAACTCTCTATAATATCTCTACTTGGGGAAATATGCCTCCAATCCCATTTTTACTATCTGCAGCATTCTTTCTTCAATCCCATTAGATTGTGGGTGATACAGTGGTGTTTTGTAAGAGAAGCAGCCAATCCGCTTCAACCATAAATCTACATCACAAAATTCTGCTGCGTTGTCAATGTTTTAGGGATCCCATTTCTAGAAAATATTACTCGTAATATTTGCTTTATTGTAATGTGCTTTGACGACTTCAGGTCATCCAGACAAGGAGACTACTAAAATTAAAAATAGTCCCATGCCATTAATGTGCGTATGGTCAATATGAACACGAGACCATGGGTCTGTTTCTTTAGGCCATGAATATTTTTTTTATTTCTGCACATTTTGAGTATTTATGTACATATCTTTTTATATCGTGATAATACTTCGGCCACCATGCCTCCAATTTTAATCTCATCTGTGTAGCCATTATCACACAATGCACATCATCATGTACACTTTTTAAAATACCTTTTTTTTTTTTAACTTTTTCTGGTAATACTATCACATCTCCATTACATATAACGCTTTTTCATTGTTAATTTGTGCTTTATAAGGTCTTTGCATTGGAGCAATTATTCCACCTGTTGCTTCTTATTATCTCAGTAATCTGGCTTAATATTGGATTATGTAGAGTTTCCGATGCTAATCTCTGTAGAAATAATATGTAAGTCCCAACCCAATGTAATATTTCTTCATCCAGGATTTCCATTTTCTTTTTGACCTTTATTAAACAGTAACGTTGACAGCACATTGACATTTGGTATTGCATTTCCTTTTAGATGCACAATGTCAAAATCATATCCCATTAATTTTATTGACCAACTTAGAATTGTAGAAGAAGTAACTTTTGGTAGTTCCTTTTTAGGGTTAAAAATAAACTTTAGAGGTCCAACATTAATAGGAACTTCTTACCTAATAAAAATTGTCGAGCTCTGTGCTCCAGATAATGGCTAATACCACTTTTTCAATATTTGAATAATTTATTTCTGCTGCTGTCAGTTTTCTTGAAAGGTACATTATTGGATGGCTTTCTTGTGATAAAATTGTTGACAAATCTCGCTCACTTGCATCTGTAGTTAACGTAACCTCCTTTTTGGTATCAAAGATTTTGGGATCAAAGATTTTTACAATGGATTTTTCTGTTAGTATATTTTTTTAAATTCTCAAACGTTAAGCTTTGCCTTTGTGTATATTTGAACTTTGTGTATCTTTTTACGCAGTTCAGCAAATGGTTTTATTAAGTCGCTGTATTTTGATACGTATCTATTATAAAAATTAACCAATCCTAAAAAGGATTTTAATTCTTTCTTATTAGTAGGTATAGATACCTTTGAAATTGTCCTAATTAACACTGGATCTGATACAATGCCACTTCTGAAATCTGGTACCCTGAATATGATATTGTATCACAATCAAACTCACATTTGTCTGTGTTTATTGTTATCCCAGAATATTTTAACTTGTTTAATATATGTTCTGTTTTTGTTTTAGTGGCGTCACTGAGGCAAATATTATCTTGATAAATAATCATGTTACTAATTTCGTCAGTTAAAACGTTTTCTATTCTCTCTGAGAAATAGCTTGCTGTTTTCACTCCAAAAGGCATTCCATCTAAATATTCCTTTGGGAGTGTTTATTGTGGTAATTTCCTTGGATTTATCATCAATCTGTATATGAGTATAGGCATATTTTAAATCAATTTTTGCAAAAGATTTCATGTACGATAATTTGTAGAGAGTGGTTTCGATATTGGGAATAGGAAACGAATCCGGACATATTTTATGATTTATGCTTATTTTAAAATCACCATATACTCTTAAGTCACCATGTGATTTTCGTAAAATTACAATGGAGGCCCATTTAGTGCTACCTGGAGGAACATGCTTCAAAATTCCATCCTCTACCATTTTCTTTAATTGGCAACCACTAAGGATAAAAGGTGAATAGGCCATTTACTGGATTCAAAATAAAAGGGGGTACTATTTTCATTTAATTGTATGTTCGCTTTATACCCCTTGAACATTCCCGTTTTTATTTTTTCTGATTTTACAGTATTGATTAATTGCGACGTATCCGCTTTTAGAACATCTATTCCTAGTAGATCATGATATTTTTGCATTCCACTACTGTAATAAGAATAATTTCAAATCGGTCACAGTTTTCAAAAGTTTCATTAAAGTAGCCCAAAGTTTTTATAAAAGATTTATCAAATTGTCTCGATTTCAGATGACTTTCTCAATTTCGGTTTACCGATTTGTTCCCAGAAATCTCTTATGTTTAGAATGACCTCACTTCCCGTATCCGCTTTCATTGGAAAAGTCATTCCATTTAATTTAATTTTTTCGAAATAATTCTTTTCCTTAGGTATTGAAAAAAACGTTATCGATTCTTTCTTTTTCCAATTTTTCTATACTGTCTATCTTCTTTTTAACTTTGCATCCAGACAGAAAATAATTTTTTCTTCCGTAGAAAACTTTTCCTAAAACGGGGCACTTTTTTCTATCAATTATCAGTTTTTTGCGTTCCTTTTTTATATTGTACGTTTCACCATTGTCCTCAGTAGAATTATACATTTTAATCAATTCCAGCTGTTGTATAACTTCCACCACATGCAATTAGAGACAAATTATTCAATTGTAATTGTTCCAATATATATAAAATATTGGAAAAATTACAATTGAATAATGAGATATATCAGCCATACTTTCAATCAACTAAAATCAGATATTTTCTCTTAATTAATTAGTTCCTCTTTTCAATCAACTAAATCAGATAGTTTCTCTTAATCTGTGAAGATATTGTATAACTGATTCATGATGTTTCTGTGTAATGGACAGAAATTTGGTTCTTTCCACTATGATAAAGTTCTTTTTAGGTCGTAAGTTTGTTTTATCATTTCTGTAATTTCAGCGAAAGTCAAATTTTCAAAATCTCTGTTATGTCATACATAACAGAGATTTTCATTATAGCTAAGCCAAAACCAGGAAGAGGTTGGTTATTTCATTTTCTCCTCCTCTTGCCTTACTGTCTTTCAAATTTTTAGTCCTAGCCTTGGATGCAAAACACCGGATTCAAGTTTCGACAAATTCTGATTCGTCCAAACGATTTAAACAACCTATTTGTGACGCCATATTGTCGTGTTGTGCTGTGCTGTACTAGGACACGATTCAGTAGTCAACTTTTCTAGATTTATTGCATATAAAATACAATTGTGGCACAAGGCCGAAAAAGGGTAATTGGGTTGAGGCTGGTTGTCATTGTTGTCCTATAACTAGCTAACCCGATTCACGACCCATTCACTCGTTACAATTTGCACATTCACCGAAAGAACTTGTCCGTCATCACTCAATCCTCCATATACCATAATACCTCATACAATGATGGAACCTACAAAAATGCACCCCATGACATGGTCCCATAGATGGGGGGGGGACTGAGGACAATGGTAGAAGGCGTGTGAAGCGGTTTCTTCTAAGCCAAAATCACATCGAGTCTGGCAAATCCGACAAGCCCTATATGAAGGCCTTGTCATTGAGAGATAGCCTATTCTGAACGAGTCGCCAGGTAAGCGAAAACTCAAGGTTGCTGAGATAATCCGCCGCTGGCGCCCAAGACCAAAAGTAGCGAAATTCGTCCGCCGACAAATCGAGCCGTTCACGTAATGGATCCTTCGCGATCCCCTCGACTAGTTTCCGATAGAAGACTCTCCTAAGCCGAAAGAGGTCACTAGACCGAGGAAAGATCTTCAAGGCCACTTGACACTCGCGAAGGAAACTCGTTTGATCCCGGGGCTTACGATGGCGCTCAACCCGCGAGATAGTAAGGAAAGGAGGGGCGTCCCTTGCAATCCCTGCCAGAATCGAGTCAATGCGCGGCGTAGAAAAGCTAGCCTCGAAGCAAGCTTGTGTCTCACCAAGTGCGGCATTTCCAGCCCTCCATGATACGGACGTTTGGCTCAGACTTCACTGTCGACGTGATGATTACGTCTTCCCACCACATGACGGAGGATAGCTAGCGCTCGATCGCTTTCTTAGGCCGCTTACAGAGAGGAAGTAGGGACAAGTGGTAAGGACAAAAGGAAAGACGTAAGTGGACACGCCTCCGCCCTGCCCTTCAAGGACAACCTTCGACAAGTCGAGGCCGCTGCGCCGACCTTCGCCTGTACTTCTGACCAATTTTTCTCCAGCTGGAGGTCGGGTCCAAACCATACTCCGAGAATGCGGATAGGGCCGTCAGCCCAACCAAAGGGCCCCAGAAGATCAACCTGCTTCTAGGCACCTAACCGCAAGCTGGAACACTTGTTGAGTTTAATCTTGGCACCTGTTCGTACCGTTCAATACCACCTTGATGCCACTGCGGAACGGTACAAAAGTGGTTACGTCATCGGCGTACACGGAAATCCTAGCTCGAGCCCCACCAGGAACAGCGATTCCACGTAGGGCCGGACTGCACGCCATGTCCATCAGCCGGCCAAGGAGGGGCTCCAACGCCAAAGCGTAAAGTAGGGGCGACAGTGGACAACCCTGACGAAACGACCAAGTTAGCGCGAAAGCGCCTGACGGCTTCTCGTTCACTTGTACCACAGCACTGGGAGGGCGACATAGCAGGCTAATCCAGCAGTAGAAGTTCGGTTGGAATCCAGCGACCCGCAGGACAACAGCCTGGTAGCGATGTTCGACCCTATCAAATGCCTTGGACTGATCAAAATTGATCAGCGCAGCCTCATCGTCGTCTTTTACACTCTCTAGGATCGTACGGATCAGATGCAGGTTACTCTGAATTGTTCGGCCCCTCACAGCGCAAGCCTGCTCGGGTCACAACAGGATCTCGGCAACTGACTTCAAACGCTCCGTCAGGATCTTGGCCAAGATCTTTAACTCTGTGTTTAGCAGAGTCGTCTAAATTCCACCCAACACCCTTGCCCTTCTTCAACAGCGTGATCACACCCCTGGAGATCCGGTTAGGGATGGACCGCTGGCGGAACCAGTTGTTGAACATGATAGTCAAAATCGGAGCAAAGATGTGCGAAAGCCTTAGATACAATTTATAGGGAAAACAATCCAGACCCGGTGACTTGCCTCTGTCGACCTTCT
Source organism: Acanthosepion lycidas (assembly GCA_963932145.1). Lineage (NCBI taxonomy): Eukaryota > Metazoa > Mollusca > Cephalopoda > Sepiida > Sepiidae > Acanthosepion > Acanthosepion lycidas. The sequence goes on along the minus strand of OZ010580.1, from coordinate 109,110,655 downwards.
TCAGTTCCCGCCCTTTATGATTTCTCCTTCGCAGCTTCAGTCGGCAAAAGCCGTGAAAGGTCAGCCAAATAGCTGCGAACCTCTTCGTCACAGAGACCACGCTCCTTGATGAAGCGGCTCTCGAAATGCCGCCGAAACGGCTCACACACCACGTCAGTCGACCTCAGAGTACTCAACTCCGGGGTCTTGGCCTCATGAATGTAGCGATCAGAAACTCGGCGAATCTCTTCATTACGCAATTCTGCGCCCATGTTCATAGCTTCGGAAGAAGTTTAGCTTATGTTTAATTACCTTACCTATGTAGCGCTTGCTAGCCAAACTCTCCAGGGTCTCTCTATCTACGGCTATCTCTAGGAAATCCCCCACATCCTCCGCCCAGGAAAGACTATCCTTAAGAGCCTTCACCTTGTTAGCCTTGTCTAGTGCGAGCCGTTTGCTAAACTTGGTGATGAAGGACCTGTCCTTAAGCCTCTCCTACCACCTATTCCCAACAATTGCTCCTACTAGTTCCTGCTAGCAGTTTGTGGAAGTCCCACCTGTCCAGTAAATACAGATTGAATTCCCAGTAGCCAGCCATTCTAGGCTTACGATTTAACGCCATCCAGGCACAGATGTGTTTGTGATCCGAATAACCTACCAGTGGAACGTGGAACAATCTAGTAAATCTGTGTCGGCCTGATTAACATTCTACCCAGGTAGTTAGCCACTCGGGTAGACGGCCACTTAAGAGCCCAGGTCCACATCTCTCCCTCTGGATGATCGATCCGGTATCTATCGCTGAGATCAAACACCATAAACCGCAACAATCCGAATCGAACCACTTTTTACGTCATACCGGTCACGATCAACCGGTTCTCCGCATCGACATGAACAAGGCCCACCCTTGCATCCAGGGTACGCTTAACCAGCAAAGCAACCCTTCTGGCATGTCGGTCCTCATATGCTGAATAGACGACAAAGTCGTTAGCATACAAGCATCAACGTTGCAAACAAAGTGGGTTTCCTGGATCGCGGCGACATCCACATCAAACAACAAGAGGTCACGAAGCAGACAGGCAGCCTTACTCCGAGGCCATTCACATTCGGACTGGCTATCTTGATAGATATTCTTTAAGTCTGAAACGAGAAAAAAGAACAGTCGTCAACCTATTCAAATACCGGGCGGAAATCTGCAGGACCCCGACGTCATCCGTCAATCCAGGACATTTCCGCCAACGTCCATAGGATAGGTTAGTTTTACTACCCTATATAAGGAGGAATGGAGTAACATTAGGACACTCCCTGTGCAAAATTGCCTTAATTTTTTCAAGTCGGGCGAACCCAACTCAATCATCCGGATATCCGGGAATATATATTTGGCATCAAAGAGGTGATTCCATACCTTAACGTATCCCCACTCCGTGTCCCTCATACAAGTGGTATCACTTGGGGTCTTTGAGAAATTGTGAGAGTCCTCAACAGACCCATCTATTGTGGTCATCTTAAACAAAAGGCCTAATAGTGATTTTTGGGGGTTGGACAGGCCCTTGTCTAGTTCTTTTCTGTCCATTTTACTAATGGTATCCGGGCCGCTGAAAATTTTTTTCTTTTTCTTTTTCTTTTCCTTGGCGGGGTGGGATGGGGAAGAAGTGGATGAGTGAAGGGGAGTAGACATTGAACTGGCAGAGGAATTGGAGGGAGAGGGGGACGGAGCTAGGGTATGTAAAAGGAGGAGGCGCCTTGCTCTGGGCAAGATAATTTCTGCAACTTCCTTTGGCGAAGCAGGGACGGATAGGGACCTGTTTTTTCCATGTTCCTCTCCGCCTCACTTCACCCAATAAGTTTTTCCACTGTTTTTTCTACTTGCTCTTCCTCCTCCCTGGTCCTCTTCAAAGTTGAAGAGCGAGGCGGTTGCATTTCCTCCACTCCCATCTCTGCTTCGGCTTGTTGCTGCTTCTGTTGCTTGTTGCTTTTGTTCCTGTTGCTGCATTTGCTGATTTTGATGTTGAATTGGTCTTTTGGGCGGTATCTGTTGTTGTTGTTGTTGCTGCTGCGCCTCTTCATACCACTTCTACAGTCGTGTTTGATGATGTTTCGGAGGCGGAATGTCCCGATGTTGGGGTTTGTCGCTTTCCTTCCCCTCTTCACCTCCGTCCAGGCACCGTTGGGAGCCTTTTCTCTTTCTGCTGTTGCTACTGCTGTTGTTGTTGTCGTCGGTTGTGTCTGTCTGGCTACATTCTTCCTGGGGCACTTCTTCGGATGGAATTTCGAACTGAACCCTTTATTTCATCCACCGGGGTAGATTGTTCTAGTTCCACACACCATGCCTCTTCCGGATAACTTAATTTCAGTTTCTGTTATGTCCTTTAGTAACTCAACTCAACGAAATTTTTTGTTCACTTCTGCTGTTGCCAAGCATTAAACTCACAATTTTTGTGGGGTCAAGTGACTCCTAAACATAGGGACGAATACAATATGGGAACCAAGTAATATAGAATGACAAAGAAAAACAATAACAACAGCCAATTGCAATATGAGCTCCGGTAAAAAAAAAAGGATTACAAAGACAGTAGGTTTATAAGTCCCAAAAATTCATATACTGATGTCCCCAAGGACACAAGACCCAGTGGATAAAAGCATTGATTGAAGTAATTCAGTGATTTGACCCAAAGTTGTTTTTTGTCTGGCCACAGCAGAAGGTTGAGTTACTAAAGGAAATAACTAACAGTTATGGCAGGTGGAATTAGAACCATTTTCCCCCGGTGGACGAAATAAAGGGTTTGACTTGAAATTCTAATCACCTGAAGAAGACCGGAGCGAGCAATGGCCGAAAGATGAGGACACCAGTCCGAACAATGTAAATAAAATTACAATACCTCATCTCAGAGATATAGATTTGTTGTTTACTTTTTTCGTTTATAATAATGAATCGATGAGTAAACATGGCAATGTTTTAAAAATGTCTAAAAACTTTATTTATATACAGAAATTATTTTTTCTTTTAATTCAGATTAGCGTTAAGTAATCTATCATACATTTAAAAATACTTATTCATTATTGTATACGGAATTAATTATTTTATTAGAAAACTTTGTGGAAATATTTTTGATGTCTGTTTCATCCCTCTCTCCTTTTCGTTATATTGCGCGTACTTTTTAATTTGGGGAGGTGGGGGGGATTCACGATTTTTTTAACAGTTGTGTAAAAAAAAATTCCTGAAGATATTATTTCAGTAAAACATTTATGGGATATCATGTGTGAACACACAAGAAATTCATTAATTTTTTTTTTGAGAATTGGTGATTGCATCTTATATATGAAGTACAGCGAATGTGTATTTGTGTGTGTCCAAGCAACTTCTCCGCCCCCACTGGTCCGATTTCATTGATTCATAGCTCATTCAAAATCCCTAGAAAAGTTAAGCGCTGAGAACGATTTTCTTTGAGCTCAGATTCAGGGTTGCCAGAGCATGCGAGGTTCAACATATATATATATATATATATATATATATATATATATATATATATATATATATATATATATATACACACACTAGCCATTATAGTTGCTTTCATGGTTCAAGGGGAGTAAATTTTATTTTCCTTTTGTATCGAAAATTGCAGCTAGTTTCAAATTTTAATCTAGCTAAAATTTTAAGCTAGTTAGCACCTATGGAGGACTCTTGGTTTGGCCATCATCACAATAGTTAGGGAGGAGTAGATGCGATAGGCATCAATAAACTACTGTTACGACCCCCCCCCCCGCTTCCTCTTACTGTAGCGATATTGGAGATAGAGGAGTATCGTAATCTATATTTTTATTTTTACGTGTTACAATCATTACAACAAATTTCTTTCTCCAAGGGTTTCTTTCCGATTGATCAGCCACAGTCGAGCGGGCTGGAATTGCTTAAAGAACACACACGGGGGTGACAAACAACAAAAACGCAGATGCAGAGTTAACAATTAAATAAATTTATCACTGCAACATACAATGGGAAAACAATATGAAAGATACGGCGTATACAAAAATAAAAGAAATGTTGTTGGACATGATAACGGAAGGGGGAATTTATCCTCTTAGAAACGTAAGTAGAGATTAAGAATATCTTAAGTATGGCCGGCATGCAAATACACATCATGACAAAATTCACTGAGCAAAGTCTAAACACAGGTACCTCCTTGAGATCGTTAAAAAAATAGCATAGCATGATGAAAAAGACGCCAAACTTGACGAAACCAAAATTTTATTGTCTAAAAGTTCATGTTATTATTACGAGGAAAGATCAAAGCATTTTTGGGGTATTTTTTACATTTTTTAATCGTTCCGAGCACGTTAAAAATCTTGTTTTTTTTTTGTTTTTTTTGAGTCAGCAAAATTAACAGATAATCGATTATGGCATCCATTTTTTTCCATTTTATAAAAAAGGTGAAAATCTCAATGAAATTCTTTTAAAAATCCATTATCATTTTTTCAAAACTTATTTTAAGAAAATCAGAAATTATAATGTTTATTTAAAATATTTTGAATCAAGGTTGACTTTGCTTCTGCGCCGAAAAGATGTAATTTGAAAATAAAACAAAGCGTCACTTGACAGGGGTTGAATGACGTATTGACGGTATTACATGATCATAATTTGTTCTACGGAAGCCGAAAAGTGAAGTTATTTAGATTTAAGTGAACAAATTATTTACCTCGTTATTTTTGAGGAAAACTTTCAGCACTCTATTTTTTTTATTTTTTTATTTATTTTTTTTTTTTGTACTTAGCTTTCACCTTTACGTTTACGATGCTTTATGGAAAATATATTATAAAGAAATTAAAATAAGACTGTTAAGAGTGAGATTAAATTTCATATTTCATAAGAAAGATATCTAATTAATTTATAGGTACCTTTCTTATGAAATTTTATCAGAAGTGTACATAAAGTACTATAATTTTATGTACATTTATTACATTTACTGTGTTATTTGTATTTCCAGTCATTTTATTATTAATTTTGATATTTCATTTATGGAAAATGTCATAACTGAGATTAATATAAAAATAAGTGCATATAAAATTCATAAGATGATACTGATACTTGTAGGTACCCTTCTCAGCTGAAATTGAAAAATCAAATTATCTTCTCCACATGTGTTTCACAAAAGTAAACGCCTTAACAGCGGAGAACAATGCTTAACTCAAATAACGCAACTTAATTATATTCTGGTTGGTCTTCTGTACTTTACAATTACAGCCTGATTATAAACACAAACTTAGATTTCTTAATTACTGCGGATCATCTGATTAGTCAAAATGATACAATTTACAACGCGCTAAAAAAAGATCTCTCTCATAAGGACACTTAGGAAACCTGATGCGGCTTTTAACTAATTTTATAATATTTTAACAACTTAAATGTAAAAAATTAAAGAAATAACAAATAATTGTATTAAAAATTCATTTTTTATCGAAAAATTTTTTTGCTTTCAGAAAATATTGTCCATATTCATAAAAACAACTAAAAGCAAATAAAAGCATTTGAAATTAAATAATATCTTTGTTTTATTGAGTTTTCTATTTTACAATTCAGAGCTGATTTTCAGGTAGTGCGGATCCAATTAAAAAAAATAAATAAAAAAAACATGATTTGCATTCCTCAAAGCCTTGTGCTTTTAACTATTGTAATCACTAAACCCGATGCGATCGAATTTCTAGCGTTTTCATAAAATTAGTTATGGGAGGGTAATAAATATATAAAAAAATATTTCTGCCATGATTTTAATTAAAAAAAAAACAAACTTATTTATAATAATTTCGATCATCTGTGAATAGTTTCTGAAAGTTTCATTAACATCCGAAATTTTTTTTTTATTTTTGCAAGATTTTCCAAATTAATGTGTGTCATAAAAAAATAAAAATAAATAAAAAAAACGTGCTAAAAATTGTCTATGTTATTTTACTATTTCCGGTGATACAAAGAGAAACAAGGTTTTTTTAATCAAAATTTAGAAAGAAAAATTTTAAAAAAGTAATTAAAAAAAAAAACTTTGGTTTTTCCTCTTAATAATAACATAAGCATTTAGACGATAAAATTTTGTTTTCGTTAAGTTTGGCGTCTTTTTCATGATGCTATGCTCTTTTGTTAGCGGTCTCATGGAGTTACTTATATAAACATGTAAGAGAAACAATGACTTATCTGATTGTTATCAAAGTTGTGAAGATGCCGGAAACTTTTAAGAAGGTCCGAATTCTGCTAACCGTCGTCAGAACTGGCCCGGGTACGCGGGAGATATGGGGCATGATAGAGGAGGCAAAGGCCTCCTTGAAAGTGGTGCCCCCAGCTGCCGTTCTTGTGGAAGAAAACCTAGATGAAACGAAGTAATGTAAAGGGAGGGTCCCTCTTTTTGTTCACCCATCCCTTTATAGAGCCCTTAAGCGAACGTATCCTGCGGACATCGGTGGCTTGTCTCAGGATGATACGCTCGATACTGAGATGATGTCTGGTTCGATGGGACAGGCTGTCGGTGTCCTCACCCCGGCCATGTTCTATCCTGAAGGACAACCCTAATCAGCTTCACAATGGCACTCTGGTTAGCTAGTTTAAATGTCCGGGGCCTGAGGTCCGAGTCTCGCAGGGCGAGACTCTCTCGTGACCTTCAGCGCCTCGGGGTGAATGTATGTTGTATACAAGAGATCCGTTTTTCTTCTCATGATCGTGAGGACATACTAAGCGGTTCGCCCTTTATTCAGCCTGTTTTGATGGTCGTTCGAGGGGTGTCTCTTGGCTAGTGAGCAAGTCTTTGAAGGCTGCTTGTACCCTTGTCTTCGCGGATCCGGCGGGCAGACTTTGCGTGCTGAATGTTACCATAAAGGATAAGGTTCTACGTCTCATTGGGGTTTATGCGCCCAATACCCATTCCGAGCGGCCTGCTTTGTTTCGGCAGATCGCGCCGTTCTTGACGACGTCTCGTCGGGTAGTTTTAGCGGGGGATTGGAATGCCGTCCTTGACCCCGATATAGATCGTATAGGGCAAAAACAAGGTACTAACAACCCGGATGTGAAACCATTTCGGGACTTTATCGATGGGTTTGATCTTGTCGATAAGTTCCGAAATGAACACCCTCGGGAGGTAGCATGGACTTGGACAACTAGTGGCAACTCGGCTCCTGGGACGCTTGCGAGCTACCTGGACCGAGTCTTAGTTAGGAGAGTCGATGTAGGGCTCTTAGGGTGTCCAAATTTCCATTACATAGTTTATACGGATCATAGGCTTGTCCGGGTCCGTGTAAACTTAGATAAGCCTAAGGTTAGGTTGGCTGGTTACTGGAAATTGAACTGTTCACTATTTAGTGAGCAGAATTTCCGGGACCAGCTTTTACTAATGAAACAAAGGGAATTGACGGGTGCGGTTGTGGGAAATGCCTGGTGGGGAAATTTAAAATCTAAAATTCGAACGTTTGCTGCCGATTTTAGTCGTCGACTCAATCTAGATAGATTAGCGGCGCAAACGGTTTTAGAAGATAAAGTTGATCGGGCTGTGAAATCCCGTGTTAGTGGGGATATAGCTTTAGCTAAGGCAGAGTTGTCCTCCTTGCTTATCAAGAAGGATCAAGCTCTGGTAGTTAGGGCTAGGTTAAAAAGAATGTCTTCTGAGGCAACGAATATGGCCGCTGACTGCGTGCAGAGGATAATCGAAAGGCATCTAGCAGAATTGCCGGATAAGCGAACCGTGACTACAAACGCGGGCATATGTGAGGTTTTTCGGGATTACTTTCAGGATCTTTTCACCAGGGAGCCCGGTCTGAGCTCTGCTCAGTTCGATGCCTATTTAGCTGACTTTCCCTGCCTCAAGGCAGCTGAAGTGGCTAGGTGCGAGGGCTCCATTACAGAGTCGGAAATCTGGGAAGCGCTGAAGCAGGTTGGCCTGGATAAGTCTCCGGGATTAGATGGTCTTCCCTACGAAGTTTACTTGAGGTTGTCGCACGTTTTTGTTCCTTTGCTGGAGCTGATTTTCAACCACTGGATGAAGCAGGGGTCTTTACCTCAACGCTTCACCAGGGGTGTGATCAAGTTGCTGCGTAAGGACAAGAACGGTGGGGATGGGTTAGGGAACTTTCGCCCTTTAACGATGTTAAATACTGACTTAAAGATTTTGGCGAAGATCTTAGCCAACCGTTTGCAGCTTGTCCTGTCTAGTCTGATTGGCCCTGAACAGACTTGTGCTGTGAAGGGTAGGACTATTCAGGATAACCTTCATATGGTACGCTTGATCTTAGAACAAGTCGACAGTGAAGCCGCGATGATTAATTTAGATCAGTCCAAGGCCTTCGATAGGGTTGACCATCGATTTCTGGAGGCTGTCCTTTCGGCGGCCGGTTTCGGAGCCGACTTTCGTATGCGACCCCCGGTGCGCTGGTGGAAGTGAATGGGGTAAGATCGAAGCCTTTCGTATTGTCTCGCTCCATTCGTCAAGGTTGTCCGCTCTCGTCTCTGCTTTACGTTCTTGCGTTGGAACCATTCCTTCGCAAGTTAAAGGCGAATCCGGTCCTGCGCGGAATTTCTCTGCCTGGGGCTTCCACCTCAGCCAGATATTCTGCCTATGCTGACGACGTTTCGGTTCTTGTGTCGAGCAGAGCCGAGATTGACGAAGTCAGCAAAGAGATCAGTGGGTATGAGATGGTGACAGGGGCCAAGATCAACCGCGATAAGTCTGTGGGCTTGCGGTTGGGTGCATGGAAGGGAGTTTCTCTTCCCGGACCTTTCCTCTGGACGGATGGGCCGATCAAGATACTCGGCGTCTGGTTCGGTCCTGATCTCCAGTTGGAAATGAATTGGTCGGAGGTACAAGGGAAGGCCGAGATCGCAGTTAATCTGTGGTCTCGGAGGAGACTTTCCCTGAAGAGAAGGGCGGAGGTATGTGTTTCACACATATATCCGATTCTCCTGTACCGACTCTCTGTGCTTCCACTCCCGTATGCCAGACTAATGTCATTAGTACGGACCTTGTTCTCTTTGTTGTGGAGAAACAAGGTCCCTATGGTATGTCGCGAGATCTGTTGCCTTCATCCCTCTGAGGGCGGTCTGGGTATGCCTAGCATTGAGATTCGTCAATATATGCTTCGCATTACCTTTCTAGACCGAATGTGTCGCAGATTGGATGAGGTGGGCACCTTTTGGAAAGAAGACGTCCGAAAACATTCCCCATCCCTGAGAAGTGTGCACTCGTGCGAGGAGGAGGCCGGCCGTACACCTCGTGCCGAGTGCTCCTTCTACCGCGAATGTCGTCGTGCTTTGAAGCTCCTCTTACGGACGACGGATGGCCTCTCCGACGCCCAGGCGTTGTCTCGTAAGGCATTGTATTGATTGTTAGTTAGGGGGTCCGTTCAAGATGATCTGATCGACGAGCTCGGTCTTACGAAGCAGGAGGCTCGCTCGATATGGCCTTGGGCGCCTGGGTTGAAATGTCTCAATAATGATGAGGCATCACTCACCTGGCTGATGATTCGTGGGGCCCTCTGGGTCGGCAAGAGACTTTGTTCAGCAGGCTTGGAGAAATATCCAAACTGTCGTCGCTGTACTGGGGAAGTCGAGACCATTGGTCACGCCTTTTTTCAGTGCAAGACGGTAGTGCCGTTGTGCAAGTTTGTTGAAGGCCTCATGGTTCGCATGCTGCAGGGAAAGTTTTTTGTCCTGGAAGCCAGTTCTGTTTGTAGCAATGTGGTGCCGCAATTGACGAAGGCTGAACACTATGTGTTCTGTTGCTTACTAGGGATTATGAGAGTCGTGATTTGGACGACGCGTCAGAAGGGATTCCATGAGGGCGAGTTCACCTCTTCCCAACTGATCTTGTTCTTTAAGCATCAGCTTAAAGTCAAGATTAGGACGGAAAGGCGGCGGCTCACCTCATCCGAATTTGGCAAAAGGTGGGTGATTCTTGCGCGAATGTGTAGAGTAAAAGGGGCTGACCTAGAGTGGCATTTGGATGTCGGTTAGGCCCAGAATTTTGTCGTAACAGGGTTGAACAGAGGCAACCCACCCAGATATTAGGTTAGACTAGGCTTGCTATTTTGATTCTTTAGTTTTTCCGTTTTCTGGTTAACTTAGCTAGGGTATGCATGCTCATCGGTCCCTTTTATTTCTGTCCCTATTTTTTTTCTTTTGTTTAATTCCCCATCCCCTCCCTCGTTAGGTGGTCAGTGACGTCGGTTCTCTGGTGGATGCGGGGCGCCTTTCGTTTCGTGTGTGTGATTTTTCGTATTTGTTGTTGTCTATGAATGTGTGTGTGCCTGTGTGAATGCTTGGAGGAATGAATGTCTTCCTGATTTTTTTAGTCCCGCATTGATTTCGTCTAGTTAACTGATGTTTCTGCCACATTTATGGTTTGTGGGGGGTTTTATTACTAACACAGTTTTGTTTAGTTTACTGTAAATATTTAAGTCATTTTGTATATATTCATTTGGGGATCCTTTTAAAAATTGTTATTTTATGACCCTCCCCCCACGAACAATATCTGTACATAGGGGGACTAGTTAGGTTTTCATAGAGAATTTGAGGTATTATGGTGTACGCAGTATGAAAGGTAGGAGTGAATCGGTTGTTTTGGTTATTGGAATATTGTTGGTATGTTTGGGTCAGTGTCTGCGACTAGCTAAGTTTAGAATTAAGACAGAAGAAGACCGTCCTTCCCCAACCCCCTTTTTAGGCCTTGTGCCACATTTTATACATTTTTGTATAAATAAATATTGATTGTTATCAAAGTTCATTTTCTATCTTCTTTTAATGTCTCTTACGCATGTTTCTTTTTTTGTTTTAGATTTCTTTTAGATCTCTTTTCCCTTCCTTTCTCTTTTCGTTTCTTCTGATGCCTTTTCCCTCTTTTTCCGTTTCTGGTCTAGGGGCTTGAGTGACGAATCAATTGAAGCTGTCGTTTCGTAGCTCTTAGTATAAATAACGTCTATCTTTCTTATGGTTTCGATACAACTTCTCTTCTCTCGTGCCAAAGTTTACTTCTTTTTTGGGATATAAACTTGTTAAAGCTGTTTGAGCTTCGAAATCATCTTAGATTTCTATTCTTTTCACATAAATTGACAGCTAGCTGTCGCCTTCCTGTCAAACAATCCATTCGGTGAAACCAAAGTTATAGCTTTTTGTCGTGATTAAAGGTATATAATGCAGAATGTCCTATGAGCTGACGTACATACTTCGGGCTATGATAATTCAATTTATTCTAAGAACTCTATACTAATGTAGCTTGTATAAGCTCTACCTAATAACCAATCCTATCTGAATCACTAGTTTTGAAACATACTTAGTAGCTTATCCTACCTCTTATCATTAGTTTGCTTGCTTGTTGATAGTAAATGAAATTTTTATTTTCCTTTGCAAAACAGCAACACACACACACATATATATATGTATAAATATATATATTAGTAATATATAATTAGGTCCGGCGTTAGGGCCCCACCCTTCTCTACTTCATGTCAATGGGGTCAGTGCTTAATTTAAATTACAAAAAAACAGGGAATTATCCAATTTAAATAAAAATTACAGTACATATTCATTATTTGCTTTTATAATGAATATTTTTTTATTCTAAAAAATCTGAGAAATTGTTTTTCTTTTTGTAATAACCACCAATATTTTCATGATTAAATTTTACTCGAAAGAATGTTTAAGCCGAAAATTTTTACATTTCCATAAAGATTAATTGCCGATTCATCTCCACTGAAAAAAAGTTTTATAAAGATTTCAACATAACACAAACGGGATTTTCTTAAAAATTTGTTTTAAAAACAGTATTTCAGTTTTCGTGTTTTCGTGAAAACTTTTCATGTGCTGAAATCTTTAAACATTTTTATTTTTTAAGCGATCATTTTCTCGGTTTTATATTTCTAGAAATGTAAAAAAATAGGGACTAGAAATTTTATTTTAATTACTAGTCGTGCATTTCTAGTTAGTATTACTATTAAGAAAAAAAATCAGAGATCCTTTCTTAGTGGAAAATCTTGGAATAACAAGTGATTTTACCAAGATATATCACCCTGTTAATTGATTTAAAAGAACTGTTCAGAAAGAAAATTACAATTTAAAAAATTAGGCGCTTCTGAAATTGGCAATTCTGCACCCCCTCCCAGTAGGCATGGGGACCCCACGCGGTTGAGAGGTTCATGGTAGTAACCACCGGCCTTGTCGATTCTTGTAGTTGATGGTTGAAAACATAACTTAGGTAGAAAAAAAGTAAAAAGTACAAAAAGCAAAAAACGCTGCTGAAAGTAGCGTTTTGGGTGCTCCAACCTCGTCGGGGGTTCCTGTGAAGTACGCACCGGAACGATTTGTTCAAGTACTCCTTGGCTAGAGGGAGTAGAAAACCGTAGATATAAAATTACCCCCCTCCCTCCCAATATAGTTCAATGTTTGCGAAGCACTGCCTAATCCGATGCTCGCGAGGTACGGTTTTGGACTCAACCATATTGGGCCAGTCGTCCGGTTTCTCGCATGCTGCTGGACTTAAATATGCGAGATCAGGGGTTGTGAAGGTCAAGGTCGTTCTTCTAAGGTGCGGCTAATGGCGGCTGCGACAATCGTAGCCAACCCATTAGAAATTGGCTCAACAGTAAAACATTTTCAGACAAAAATGATCAAACTCAATCAGAGTCGAATTAGGGGAGAAATGACAGACGGACGCTGAATGTCTCCTCGCAAAAATCTCGAAGAGTGGCAAAGATTCTTCTGGCAAAAACCCACTCACAATTTACAAAATCCAAATCGGTCTGAGCAGAAATTGTTTAAGCTTTATATTGAGTTATTATATTTGAGTTCATTTTGATAAGCAGGTTTGACAAGCCTCTTGCTTCTCATTGGAATGTACTGAGTTGGAGGAAGGGAACCGTTAATTGTTTTCTGGAGCCTGTTTTGGTCTTTGCCATTTTTTCAGCGTTGTTTTATGGCCATCCACCATTTCTTTTAATTATTTTTAAATTAACATTACATTGTCAGTCAACAACTAATAATATACATAGGCAGTGCTTCGCAAACACTGAACTATATGGGGTGGGGTAATTTTATATCTACGGTTTTCTACTCCCTCTAGCCAGGGAGTACTTGAACAAATCGTTCCACATATTGTTAGCCTCTTTTTTTGCGAAAAGTGAAGCTGCTCGTATCATCTAATTTTTATTGCATGGGGCGCGTTTTGTAGGTTACCCTTGAGAGGATGTGGTATTATGGTGTATGGAGGATCGATTGGTGACGGACGAGTTTTATGGTGAATACGAAAATTGTAATGAGTGAATGGGTCGTGAATCGGTTTAGCTAGGTATAAGATAGATAGTGATGACCAGCCTCAACCCCTCCACTTTTTGGCCTTGTGCCACAATTATGTATTTTTACATAATAAATGTCAGCTGCTCGGCCCGGATCAAAGTGTAGTATATGTACGCTAACAGCTAGTTGACGGCTTGGAATTACAAATTTACGCTAAGTGATATATTTCAGTTTTACTTTTAAAGTTTTTATTTTTTGTATTTTTCGTTCTCAATTATCTTTTATATTTCTGTTTAACTTTTTCTTTTTTGCGTTTTTCATATTTTTGTTTGTTTCCCCTTTTTTGCTAGTCAAGTTTTTTTACGTTGTAAATTTTTGTTTTTTTGCCTCGTCCCACTCTTTACGCTAAGTGTTGTATTTCCTTTTTTCCTTTTTCTTTATTTTCGTTTGTGATTTTTTAGTATAATTTTTACCGTCTCCTTACCCTTCTTGAACGTTTGACTTGGTTGTTTTACTTTCCCAATTTTTTTAGTTTTGTGTTTTTACGTGTGACTTACTTTTTGGCAAGTCAAGTTTCATCTCATTTTATCTTTTGTTGACCCGTTTTTGCTTTTGTTCATTTTCTGTTTTGTTTAAAAAATTAAAAAAAGAACCAATAATGAGTGACGCAGACGAGTCACCACCGGAATCCGGTAAAATACGAGAATCAGTATGGCAAGGAAAAAAGCCCTTAAAGGATGCGGCTTACTACACCAGCTTAAAGAACGAATATTAGGAATTCATTAAAGGGAACGAATTCCTAACTATACCAGAGGCTCTAAACGCCGTTACTACACGGATAATCACCCTGCTGACCTTCGACGTGAAAAGTTAGAAATTAATTGGGGTCAGCAGAGAAACCATGGAAGAAGCGCTGAAGATTTTGAATGTTGCCCCACGGGTTTTAGAAAGAAGATCCAATGCTTTGTGGGACATTCTTCTGGCTAGTGAGGAGGACGCTAAAAAGCTGGCTGGAAGCATCCTCGCAGAAAGAAAGAAGACTGAATATACGGGACCCGTAAGACATGAGTGACTGTCCATGGTGTACCGGCGGACATTAATGAGGACCGGATGGAGGCCTTTTTCGCTAAGTACGGTGATGTGAACGAGGTCTGCGCAGTCACAAGCAAGTCTGGCATAGGCACTGGGACATCGTTTTACAGATAACCCTCACCCGACAGACCTTTGGCGAGATCCCCAACATACTGATGTGTCGTGATAGATACCGGGTCGATCAACCCCAGGGGGAAGATGTGGACGTGGGCTCTTAATTGACCTTGTGACCGGGTGGTTAGCTACCTGGACAGAATGTTAGTTAGAGGAGCCGACATGGTAGGCTATTCGGACCACAAACTCGTTTATGCCCGGATGGCGTTAGTTCGTAGGCCTAGAATGGCTAGTTACTGGAAGTTCAATCCGTCTTTACTGGACAGGCGGGACTTCCGGGAGCAGCTAACTAGCTTAGTGCAACGGGAGCTAGTGGGGGCGGTTATCGGGAATAAGTGGTGGGAAGTGTAGGTCCTTCACCACGGACTTCAGCAAACGACTTGCCCTAGATAGAGCTGAGAAGGTGAAGATGCTTAAGGTTAGTCTTTCTCGGGCGGTGGCTGGGGGGATCCCCTAGAGATAGCCCTTGCTAGGGAGACCGTTAATAGCGAGCGCTACATGGGCCAGGTAATTAGACATAGGCGAAGCAAGATGTCTTCCGAAGCGATGAACATGGGCGCAGAACTGCGCAAAGAAGAGGTCCGTCGAGGGTCCGATCGGTACATTCGTGAAGTCAAAACCCCGGATGGGCACACTCTTCGGGCCAATGATGACTTGTGCGAGGCGTTTCGGCGGCATTTCGAGAACCGGTTTACCAAGGAGTCTGGTCTCCGTGGGGAGGAGTTTCGAAACTATTAGGCTGACTTTCCTCGGCTTTCGCCGACTGAAGCGGTTTGCCCTATGATTTGTACATGATTGTCGCACATCTTTGTCCCGATTTTGACTGTGGTGTTCAACAACTGGTTCCAGCAGGCGTCCGTACCCGGCAGGTTCTCCAGGGGTGTGATCACGCTGTTGAGAAAGAGCAAGGATGTTGGGGGGCAATTAGATGATTGCAGGCCCATAACTCTGCTAAACACAGAGTTAAAATTTTGGCCAAGATCCTGCAGGAGCGTTTGCAGTCAATTGCCGAGTCTCTGTGGGGTCCGGAGCAGACTTGTTCTGTGAGGAGCCGAACAATTCAGAGCAACCTGCATCTGATCCACACGATCATAGAGGGTGTAAAAGACGATGATAAGGCCACGCTCAACAATTTAGATCAGTCCAAGGCATTTGATAGGGATGATCATCGCTACCTTGCTGCTGTCCTATAGGCCGCCGGATTTGCACCCGACTTCTGCCGATGTATTAGCCTCCCAGTGCTGTGGTACAGGTCAACGGGAAGCTACTTTATAACGAAAGGGTAGTAATTCCCAAAACATTGCAAAAGCGAATCCTAAAGGATTTCCACATGAGCCATCCAGGGAAAAATAGAATGAAATCGCTAATGCGAAGCTATGTATATTGGCAAAACATGAACCAGGACATTACACAGATGGTAGGAAAATGCAAGGGTTGTTCCTTAGCAGCCAAAGCCCCGACAATCATCCATAAGCTATGGCCAGTGACAGATCGTCCGTGGTCAAGAATACACGCAGATTATGCAGGTCCAATAGATGGTTTTTACTATTTGATCATAGTGGATAGTTATAGTAAATGGCCGGAAGTGTTTCGTTGCAAAAATCCTACTTCCGAAACTACCATAAATTGCCTCCACGAACTGTTTGCTCGGTTTGGAGTAGTGGATTGTCTAGTCACAGATAATGGAACGCAGTTCACATCAGCGGACTTCCAAGAGTTTTGCGAAATTTTTCAAATCAAACATATCAGATCCCCGCCGTATCACCCAGGATCAAATGGGCAAGCGGAGAGATTTGTTGATACACTCAAAAGAGCGTTAAGAAAAGCATATGATGTGCCTACGGAAAAAGCATTACAACAATTTTTGCAGGTAGATCGAATTACGCCAAATAATGCTACGCCATCGGCATTATCACCCGCAGAAGTGATGTTCGCCAGAAAAATCAGATCAGTATTTGATAAATTGCTACCAAAACAAACGAAGCAAATAACACAGTCGTGCGTACCAAAAAGAAAAATCCACCCAGGAGAAAAAGGTTTTTTAAAGCATATAAAAACAATACATCTTACTGGGAACAAGGTACAATTGAAAAAAGAATCGGGAATATGGTTTACATAGTACAGGGACCCAAATTTTCACATAAAAGACACGTAAACCAAATAAGAAAGAGACTGTTAGAGGACTCTAACGGTCCACCTCAGGAAGAAGTGATGGATACGATTTTCGATAAATTTGATATATAAAGGCCGCAAACAATGCCAGAACCACGAAAATCGTCCAGAAAAAGGACTTCACAGAACCTTTGGTAATAGATCCAAAGAGAAAAAAATATTAAAACCCCTGCTACGCAAAAGCTTCGGAAGGGGGGTGTTATGGGAACTTACCCATAATAATAATGGATTATTCCTGACATTATAAATACTGCGCCTCTCAAGAGGTATGAGCAGAGATTGTAAGACAATAAGATAATTAAGAGCATATTGTAAGGACATTGAAATAGTGATACTTGTCGAAACAACATAGTTCACTCTAACCAAATCTGATAGTCATTACTAATACTTCTACTTCTTTGTATTATATTTCTGTTGGTAATATATCTTTGTATTCCATACCTGTGTTTGTGTTATTCTTTCATTGGTTCTAACCTTGGACCATCACCGTGCTACAAGGAACTTGGACCATAACACTATCCCAACTAAAAAGACTTCAACGACCTGATCAAAGATCTTGATCTCACTAAGTCCAATGCCGTGCTTTTAACGTCGAGACTCGAGTAGTGGAATTTGTTAGATGAAAGTGTGCAAGTCGCAGGTCACAGAAAGCTTTAACTGTTTTTCAAGCTATTTCCTCCCGCCAAGATGGACTATTACTTCTGTGTGTGATTGGATTGTTTGAGGCAATTGGAATTGCGAGTAGGGCCTCTTCATAAACAGCACATCCAGAAGCCTCAAAGTCGTGCCGTTTTATAATGGGAACCTGTATCCATCTTTTCCCCTGGCTCACTCAGTTCAGCTCAAAGAGGAATACAGCAGTGTTAAGATCTTGCTTCATGCCTTGAAATATGAAGAGTACGGTTGGTAGGATATCGGAGACTTCCAAATTTCCGTGTTATCTTTGCCTTTGAGACAGTAGGGAGGACTAGCTGCAGGGGATAGTTCAATGTGGGGTTAACAACGTCAAATGGAAGCCACCGAAAACTATTATTTCTTCCACTGCACTTAAAATTGGACCTTATGATAATGAGTATGCAGCTTCAAGACCTCTAAGCAGTCTGCGGCAAAAATTAAAGCCGGTGTTTTTGTCAGACCACAGATAAATATCATAGTACAAGGAATTCGTAAGAAGCTCACTATTACGGAGAAAGCAGCGTGGGACATCTTTGTCACAGTGGTTCGGAGCTTCCTGGGGAATAAGGTCGAAAACTATGTGAAGCTTGTGTAACTATGGCAAAATGGGCTGCAGGATGTCCCTCAAAATCCATATCCTTGATGCTCATCTTGATAAATTCATGGAGAACATGAGGACGTAATCAGAGGAGCCAGGACGATTAATGTGTTGTCCGAATGACTTGGGTACTGAGAAACTAGAATTCTGGCGTTTGTTTACACAAAGCTCTTTAGAAAATGTGGTTACAGAAAATGATTTAAATTATTTTAGACAAAGAAACAAAACATGTCTTGTGTTAAGCCCCAAAACTTGGGATCTGTTTACATTGAATCTCTCAAGAACCCTATTATCTTTGCAGAAAGATATCAAGGAAGTTTTTTTTTTAAATAGAAAGAAAATACCGTATGGGTAATTAGCAAGATCGCCAAATGTCATTTTATATCATTATTTTGGAATTCTTTGCTGGTAAAGAAGAGCCTGCTGGTCAATTTACGGGTCTACGGAGATAATGAAGTGTGAGTTGAGTAGTGATAGGTGTTAGACTTGTCAACGATAAACGGCAGTGGGTTATATTGTTCCACTTGAACTATAAAAACTGCTCATGATTTTAATTTTAACACAAGGTGTCAAACTTCTACGTTACATATAAAATCACAGATTTATATAACACTAAATGTAAAAGGTTTGAATTAGATTAGATTGACATATTTGCATTATACAAAAACTCAAAGGAAATTGACCGTTTTCTTATCAAAACAATTTCAAATAACTTAATTTATTTTTTAAATCAAATCTGTCTTTAATGAACTTCCATATTTTGCTTATTTCATGCTTTTATTCCATTGTTTTTCATTGCAGATGAATCAGCTGGATGAGGAAATGAGACTGATTAAAGACATCTTCATTGCAGATGAATCAGCTGGACGAGGAAATGGTTAAAGACATCTTCAAGTTGGATGATGGTTCTTTCCAGTGCATCTCCTGCTTGCCACAAGTAAATAAAATTAATATCAGAAGAGACATATTCAGTGGTGCCATAAACCAAAGCTTCCTGAGTATGAAAAAGCGTTAGCGAAAGGAAAAGGGAAGTCTTCAGTTGATGAGCATCCTGGTGCACCTAAGTCGAACAAAATTAATTTGATATCAGGGTTATCTAGGGAGGTTACCCACACAGGGGGAAATGACAGTATCTATGAAATGATCGTGAACTCTTGACTCCATTTCACCTTTAGTAAAATAATTTAATTGAACTCCTGCAATGCTTGCAGCCTACTATAAAACCTCTCCTACCCTCATGATAATATTCCCTCCATAAGTTTCAGGAGATGAAGAGGTCCTTGAAAGCTACCTTTACTGAATTGGATTATCTGTGTTGTAACCTTTGACTTTTGGTCAGTTGCCAGCAAAAGCTATTTTGTCATGACAGCCCACCATATAGATGAAGGCTTTTTCCAGACTGAGCGGTATATGATATTCTGACTGAAATCTTTAAAAATGAACTAAAGGAGTATTGTATCCACAACAAGTGTGTGCGTGTAGTGATGGACAATGCCAGCAACTTTGTGAATGCTTTCAAGGAATCTGAGGAAGAAGACCCAATCACTATTAAAAGTACAGAGGAGATGTTAGATATGGTTTAACTCTGAAGAGGTTTCCCATCTTCCCCCTCAATACCACTGTGTATCACACTAACACTCTTAAATTTCCAACAAATGCAGAGGAAGCTTTGGGAAATGCTATGTACAAAAGATTCTATCGGTTCACATTAGCCAAAATGGCAGATGAAGTAAGGAAAAATTCAGGAGATTGCTGTTAATGTCCCCAGTTATAGCCAACTTGAACGTCATTTATGTGCTGCTTAAGAGATTCCATAAGTTTTTTAATAAAGAAAGAAGACACCGAAACTTTAATGGACATATTTGAACTTTTTTTGAAGTTTTAAAAGAAAATTATGAAGCCATTTTCCTAAGCATTTAACATCTCCCAGGGTGACGCACAACTGTTATGCTTATCCTGACTATCGAAGAATTGAAGAAAAATCTCAAAAGAAAGGATAAGCTTTAATTCTGTAAGCTATTAAGGGAAGTCTGTGCAGTAAAAATCATTTGAGATTTGCTTCCAAGATAAAAACTACCTATTGGCATCATTTTTATTTCCCGTGTTCAAAAACTAGAAGGAAATCCAAATTGTCCAACCGGAAAAGGAATTCTAGTAGCAGATCAGGTAACGAGAGCTCAGGGACGACTTCTTTCAAAGTGAGGCAAAGAATTGACCTGGTAAGCCATTATTCTACTGCCAGGTTTGCCATCTTTGAAGGATTAAGACATTTCAAAATTGAGGTATTTTCATAAAACGCAGTTTAAAAGAGAAGTATTTTCAAAAACAACTTTTGCTAAAGTTGAACTATAATAATTTGATAAAATAAAATTTACTAATACTGAATTTGATCCCTGTATTTTTATTTTATTTTATCTTTTATTGTTTTTTCGGGGAAATATATCCCTTCTCTGGTATCCCTAAGAAGTTAGGGGGACAGAATAGCGATTTTTGTTTTTGTAGGAGTATCCATGCATTAAAAAATTGGACTTCACTTATTTTAAAACTAAATTTTGCTTTAAATTTTTCTTGTTTTTAATAAAATTTAATTTTGAATAGGAGGTTTAAAGTATACTGCCTACTTAATTTTTAAATAAAATTAAGCTTGGGTACTTGTTATTGCATCAAATATTTCATAAATTCAACATTAGCTGCGTCAAGAAGCGTACAACTGGCATTACAAAATAAGTAAAATCTAAAACGCGTTAAGTTTCTGGGGGTAGGGAGGAATAGACTTACCGTTTTCTGTAAGAAGCGTCAAATATGTTCTTATTATATCGCACCTCCAATAGTTAATTTTCCATCTTGTAAGGAACATTTTATATACATGACATAACTTGCAAAAGTTAAAAAAATTACGCACGGTATATGACTGGAAAAAAATTTCATTAATTCTTCAGATATGAAAAGAACATGTTTCATCGGTTCGTAGAAATCTGGAAATGACGTTCTCAGAATTTTAAACTATTAAAATAAAGATACTTTTTTCTTTTTGTTAATAAAATTAGTATTTATTTGGGGCATTTATTTATTTTTCATGCATGAAAAAATTGTTTATCTAAATTAGATTTCTAAAAACTTTTCTACTTCCACCAATTATTCTATACACTTTTTATCAACACGCATAAATAAATTTATAACTGATGTTTGTGATAAATTGGGGAATAATAAACTGCAGATTAAAGTGAAAATACAGTTAAGAATTTGTTGAGGTAACATAAGAATGAAGCAGGATAAGGAGCTGGAGTGGATCTTTTTTTGTAAGAAGCGAGCTCCATATTGGGAGCAGGAAGTTGGAGCCGCTCCAGAATTTTAAGTATATATATATATATATATATATATATATATATATATATATATATATATATATATATATATATATGGATTCTCCCATCGATTTCGACATATGAGTATCCGACAACCTCCTTCAGTTTTTTGTTTGTGTCGTATGTGACACTTCAGCCCCGCTAGTGACCTGCATACAAATCCACATATTGTGCAATAGCGACGAACCCGGGACATATCGACAGGACCGTTTGCTGGCGTTTTTCGCCGTTGTCTTCTGTCTCTTAGCCGATCAGTACGACTGATTTCAAAATTTCTGATACCACTCAGGCAAAAATATCTTCAGTTAATTCTATCTCGCTCGAAGTTAGTATGAGGCACATTGACAGCCCGAGAGGTTTTACTCTTTAGCTTGTATTTATACCTGAGCCACGGCCATCCAACAGTCCTTTGTCCACTGTCAAGCTGGCTATACATGAGGACCTTAGGTATTCTGTTGTCATTCATCCTTGCGACATGATCAGCCCAGCGAACTTGTAGTTGCATTCAGAAGGCTGCAATTCCACCAATGTTACATTTTGCGATAAAATCGGCATTGGACACCGTTTCGTAAAAAGTATAGCCACAGACCGCGCGAAGACAACTTTTATTGAAGACATCCAGCTGATTGATATGGGACCCTATACTGAGTCAACGATTCTGAGTCATACAGCAGTGTTCTCAAAACGGACGCTCTATAAAACTGTATCTTGGTTTCCAATTTAACACCTCTCTCATTCCATAGGCGGTGGCGAAGCTTCACAAATGCACTTGTAGCTTTGGCGATCCGATTTGTTATTTCGCTATCAAGGAATTCATTTGCATTTATTTTACTTCCTAAATATGTAAATGACTTCACATACTTAAAGTTCTTTGCATCAACGCTGTATAGGAGTCTGGGAATTGACGAACTAGTGGAGGCTGTCTGACACACCGAATCTGCTTTGGACGAGACAGCTAATGGATTACCTCCGTTTTCATTATGGTGAGGCCAAAAGCATTGAATGTAGAAGTGGGTGACAAGTTACTAGGATTCCTCTAGGGATGTTGCTACAAGTGCATCATCATCATCAAACAACAGATCACGAATGACGCTAGTTCTAAGAAGTGTTTTAGTTTTGAACCACTGATAGTTGAAAAGGCTACCAATGGTTGGAAACTGAAATTTAACAGCAGTGTTCATGTCAATAAAGGCATATTTGAGCATTACTTAAAAGAATTGAGCAAAGAAAACAAGGGCCATGACACAAGCTTGCCCCGTGCCATTTGTAACATCAAGGGAATGAGAGAATTCCCCATCTGATACAACAGCAATTTTCACCCCCCCCACTTCTGAAAGGAGATTATAACATTCAACATTTTGTCTCGGATTCCAAGCTTCTTAAGAACTTTTCAGAATACTTCACGATTTACAATGTCGAAAACTTTACTAACGTCAACAAACACGATATACAACTTCTAGTTCTTTTCACGCCCTTTTTAGGCTACCTGACGGAGTGAGATCATGTCAATAGTACCATGACCAGACCTGAAACCACACTTTGATTCCGGTTAAATCTCATTGGATCTGTCTAGCTAATATTTTGCCAGAAATTGACAGCAGATATATTTCACGGCGGTTGTCACAAGCATTTTATTACCTTTGTTCTAATGTAGGTGTTAACTTTAAGGAATCCTTGTAATCTTGAGGAACATATTGAGCCCTCCATATTACTTTGAAGAGTTTGTGTAGATTTTTGACTAACTTTTTACCACCATAGGTGTAGATTTCGAGTGGGATAGCATCCTTTCTAGGTGTTTTGCCTGAAGAAATCTGTTGGAATCCAAGACCTCCTGCAAGGTTGGCTCGAAAGACATTTCTTGTATTCCAGGACGTTGGGAAATGGCTGCAATAACGTCTTTATCTGTTTAAAACAGACTTGAAGTGCTGCTTCCAGCGGTGCAAGATATCAGATTGGTCTGACAGAAGCGTCTGTCAATTTGAGGAGAGTACTGGCGTGACTCCGTACTTTCTAGGACCATAGATCTTAAAACCATCAAAGAAGTATTTGGAGTCCTTCTTATCTGCTGCTTCCGGAAGTTCTGTAGCCTTTACAGACTACCAGTCCTTCATTTTCCTGACAGATGTCTGAACCTCACTTTTAGATTTCAGGTACTGGGTCTTCTTTGCAGAAGAGGGGTTATCATTAATCAATGCTTTGTGTGAGCTGTGCATCTACTTTGTATAGCTGAACTTCCGCATTGCTTTCATCAAACCCCTCCAAAGAAATATTATGCATTGTATCTCGAAGAGTTTTCCATGAAGATTCAATATCATTAGTAATCTTGAGGGCATTGAGAGCAGTACCCAGCTTGCTACACAATTCACTTTGTTTTTCTGATGATTTTAAAACCAAGATGTTCATCCGCTTAGGCACAAATGTCTTCAGCAGTCTCATTTGAGCAAGATGAAAGGAAGCCTTACTACGAAGGAGAACATGGTCAGAAAAATGAAAAATGGTGGTATGAAAAGTGTGATATTGATGTCCCTTAAATCCCTCTTCTTTGTGATGATATAGTCAATAAGATGCCAGTCTTTCGATTGATGATGCATCCACGATATCCTGCGGCAGCTTGGTTGCGGGAAGTGGGTGTTTCTGATGACAAGATTGAATTTTCTGCAAATAGAATGAAGGCGGAGGCCGTTAGAGTTCATGTGTCCAACACCATGCTGACCCAGCACACTATCCCAAACCTGGTGATCGTTACCCACCCGAGCATTGAGGTCTCCCATTAGAATAAGTTTATTCCGATGTTGTATTACGAGGGTTGTTGTAGAAGTCATCTTTCTCTTGTTTGTCCATTGTGGGTGCCAATCGCTTATGTTAATCTAGAGATCAAGTGTCAGCGCCATGATAGTCTGATAAGCCTTTTGGAAAGGAGCTCATTTTCTTTGCAAGATGAGAACGGATTGCAAAGCCAACACATGATTGACAGGCCCCATTTGCCCTCTTACCAGACCAGAAAAATACATAATATCTTTTCACTTCAAGTTGCGATGAGCCAGCAAGTCTGCCTTCGCTGAGAGCCGCTATGTCAATGCTGTACTTCTTTAGCTCAAAAGAAACTAATAGTTTTTTTCGTTCTCACGCAGTCACTGTAGTGTGCGTACATTCTAAGGGCCAAGATTCAATTTCTTACTTTTCTTGTTTGGACTCCAATACTTGATAACCAAACAGCTGCAGCTGGCTGCTAAGTTGTGAGTGTAAGCATGCAATATTTATCGTTCCTTTTCTCGCTCCCACACCGGATTGGGGAAATCACTGCTCTATTTAAATGGACCTGCTTTGTCCATACTGGAATACATAGACAGCACAGTTGCTCACAGGTTTGTGCTAGGACGGCCGTCACCCATTGGTCGCCACTTTGTTGAAAACCTTAGTAACGTCAGATAAAGACTAGTGATATTCTTTACCTGTCCCTGTCGCCCTAACTCTCTCGCCAGAGGACTCTATGCAAGTAAATGTGTGGAACTGAGATGATGAAAGTTGTCAGAAAACCCACACAGAGGAATTGATTATACTGGTGAATGCTTGTGCAGGACCATCCATATTTTTTGGAAGTACTGATAACACGGAATCGGTGCAAAAGATTAACACAGAGTGAACAACAGACCTCAGATTTTATGAGTCTTGGAGTTGAGCCACTTCGGAACAACCACCAACAATACAGTGCCTTTCGACGGACCATGCTGAAGGTTGTAAAGTTTTGAAGCCGTGAGTTTTTATAAAATAATTAGGGTACCGAGGAAGCTTGAAACCGGAAATCAACCAAAAAAAAACAATCTTATACATTTTTATTCTCACTATAACAACAAAATAAAATCCAGTATAATGACTCTACTTAAAAACACTCAGAATTTGCAGCCCTTACTATTTACATGAAAAGGAGAAATACATTGAAAACACTTTCAAGGTTCTTCAGTACCCTAATAATATTCATTACGAAACAAAAGGCCCATAAAATATTTCAAAATAGAAAAATAGCCCCTCCTAACAAAGACAATGAATCTATATATTCTCCTACCAACTAAAATCTACATCTACAAAACTCAATATAAACTTTGAGAATTGTTTTTTCAGCGGATTATATTTTTTATATGAAACCGTATTATCTTAAACCTATATTCATTTAAATGTTTATTTCAACGAACACGTCTTATATAGAGAATACTCGTACATTTTTTTAGTAAATGTCGTTACTCATTTTACAGGAGAAAATGAAGTACAAGCAAACTGACTTAGAAGAACCTGGCATGTAGGTTAAGTTGGAGTTTTGATTTCTAACTCATTCTCTTATGTAAAGAGAATTGCTTAATGTAGATGAGCTGACATTTTTTTTTTTATTTCACTGACTGCGACCCCGTGGCAAAGCCTCGTATTTATCTGTATTCAGAAGAAACGAAACGAATTTTTTTTTAATTTATCCAGGCCAACAGTTATTGGCTGAAAATTCTTTTTATGCCTCTGGATATTTCTTATTCGGTCGAGCTAACTCGGACACTCATGAGTCTATCACGCCAACCATCAAGGTCGTAAGGTCATTGGGGTTGTATTATGTGTCATAATATAACTGGTCGATGTAGGTGGTTGCTGGGCGACCAACTCTGATCGATTGCTCGATGCCTAGAGCAGTAGATCACTCGCAAGTTTTTGTTTTACTCGCCAGGAGTGTCCCGCAAAGCGCATTCTGCGTTCGCGTAAGATTCTAGAAAGATCGAGGATGGGTCCATAGAGCTGTGATTTCATTAGATGTTGTATCCAAGAGATGTTAATTATATCTCTCAGCACCCAAGTATAAGTTCCATCAAGATTAGACTTTAGTTAATGTCCCAACAGTGACACAATGCATTAAAACCGTTTCTAGGGTGGCTTGAAAGAATCACCGCTTGAAGTTGTCTGGTAAATCAGATTTCGAGATTACATCCATTTTATTCAAGGCAGATCAATCTTTAGCTATACGAATTTTCATATCCTTTTCAGTAGAATTTATTTCCTAAGTATGTAAAATAGTCAACAGATTCTATTGATTCACCCGAGACAGTTTGTATTGAGCCTTGTTGGTTGAAGCATATGAATTCAATTTTAGAGACAAAGTCCAACATCGTTAGCAGTATTTTCTAGATGATGTAGGAGACTGTGGAATTGGTAATGGTGTTTGTAGTGATAGCTAGGTCATCTGCACAGTCAATATCGGTAAACTTCTTTGCAGGATATCGACTTGAGTCTTGGTGACAATCTATCCCTTAAATCAATCCAAGGCTTCAATGCGGATATATATATATTTTTTTTTGTAGATAATAAATCTTTAAAGCTAAAATCTTATTCATAATAATTCCAACAATAATAAATTATGCGTGGATATGAGTGAATATTAATGTTTCATGTCAAATAGGCAATAAAACATGTAATTAGAACTTAGACGATAAATTAAGTATTACTAGTTCCAGTAATTCTGGCATAAATGCTCACAAAATTTCAATTACTCTAAAGAACTCAACTTTAGAAAAAACGAATAACTTGGAAAAAATGATGTTTTTTAATACTAGAAATTATACAGAAATCGCCATGTAATTTGGGCGCGAATTATTGAATTCAATATAATTAAAATAAAGTGAATCCGAATCGTGTTAAAACGGCACAAAAATAAAAACCATGTAACTTGAAATAATGTATTCAAAACACTCGGTTTATTCAGTAGAGACAGCAAAAATGACATCAACGTGAACTATTTCTCACAGACAAGTGTTTTTTCAATGCAGTTGAGGAAATATTAATTTTATCTACTGGTTCATTGAACAAAAACATCTTTAGGAAAGGAATTGACAATGTAGTTGGTCGGAGCAGCCATGGAGATAAAAATGCCCTTCGTTGATTTAGCTGAAGCCGAATGCAAATCAAGTAAAACGTTTTGTACATGTGAGAACCACACAATAAAGCAGTAACAGTTATAGGCTAGAATGGACATAAAAAAATAACCATAAAATCGAAAAAAAAAACCTGAAAAATTGAGTTAGCAAAACAAAAAAAGTAAGTATTTTGTAGTCATAGTGAAATATTTGAAGAGACACTACAAAAAATGAAATGTTCATCACCAAGGTAAAAAAAAAAAAAAAAATGTACATGCAGACTTAAAAAAAACAACATATCATAACCAGTATTCTCTCTGTAAGCTGTCATACAAAAATTTTTAAAATATAGAGAAAATGTCTTTTTAATCATTCTTCTTTGGTTTTCATTTGAATTGATTTTTCCTACTGCAATGAAAAAAGCCCATTCTTCATACTGATGTTATCCTTTTATTTAGAAATGACACCATGTAAACAAGAAACAAGTATATCTCTCAAAAGGGGAAATGGAAAAAAGGGACATATGTCTTAGAGGAGAATTTCACACTTAGATATTTACAATGTTTTCTCGTAGACCAAAAGTAGCGAAAAGGAATACGTGTAGCTTCTTTAACACTAAAGTGTTACTTGATTGCCAGTTTTGCAGAAATTACAGCTAAAACACATGCATGTATATATATTTGAAAAATGTTAATTTTTATATTTTACAAGACATTAAATGTTTTTCATAATTTAAACACTATTACTTCTGCTATCATACTACTACAACTACTAAGTAGCAAGGTTTCTAAGCCCGGTAACACATATACTCCCAACAGATTACCATTCATTGCTGATATTGCATATTGGCAAATCAATGGTAATTTCCAAATGTGAAGTTCCCAAGATGCTCCTTACAAGTGCTACAAACTTTATTTGTTGTTAACCTTGACAGCAGTAGAAGTCTTGGGTTGGGGACATTTAGCAATTGTATCTTTTTTCTTGAAGGCATTTTTAGAATTTCTAGCCTCTTTCTGAATTTCTATCTTGGAAGCAGGAGTTGCTAATTTAGCACCACGATTTTTCATTATAGCAGTTTCCTGTCTCTTCTGAAGGTTTGTCTGATTATCAGTAAATACTGCACATTTAACAACTCCTGACATAGCTGCTTGCTGTATATCATAGCCCTTGGAAAGGACAAGACTATCCAAAACCTCCAGTTGTTGAGTTCCAGTCGAATTTTGGCATCATTTTACAGAATAATTTGGCAAACTCTTTTCCATGTATTCTAAAGCCATGGCAGAAGTATACTCACCATCATTTTGATCTTTCTGGTTACTGATCACTGCAGTATCTTTATCAGAGCTCTTCTGCACTATCAGGTTTTTCATTTGTGTCAACAAGGTCAAAAAAGGTGTTTTAAATTATAAGGCCCTGTGGTCAAATTGAAGAAATCAAGGGGGAATCTGAATTCAGATCATGATCAACAATTTTTTTTTTAATTTTCCTCAGCAGCATTATACTGACCAGTGTAGATGGTGACCACTTTCATTCAACTCTGTTGTTATCCTGTTTTGTACTAATCACTATAATTTCTACCAGAAGAGCAATCAGCATTTTCTTAAATGAGTTAGATTTTTTTCTTTTCTTTCTTTCTTTTTTTTAAATCTATAATTTAATCCTTAACAAGCATAAAAGGCCGCAATTGTATTCCCCAATTTTTAAACGGTCTTCCTCTTTAACAACCACTAATATCTGGTCCAGTAACGCATATTTAGAGTAAGTAATACACTGTGTAATAAAATTTTGATTTTTTTGTCTTTGGTCAGTAAGTTTTATGTACTAACTGCTTCTGTCTATGAAGCAAAGGAAATGGCTGTTATTCCTTCCAAGCCTTGTTTTTATGATGTGCACATCGATGTTTGAAACTATTAGGTTGGTGCAAAAATAATGACAAATAAACGACATTATTGCGTCATTATTTTTGCACCAACCTAATAACTTATTTTCCATTACATTTCAGACAGATTCAGCGTCGAGTTACTGAAGGAGATTTTGTAGAAGTTTCAAGTATTGTCTCCTTCAATGAATTGGGCCTTATTAGACAATTTGTCACAGCTCTAGATAAAGCCTGCAGCCTTCAAGACTTCTTCCCTAAGCTAAATGCGACAAAAGTCAAAGACGGATCGCAAATAAAGATGGAATGCAGTGCAAGGAATTTCCCAAGAAGTTTACTAGGACGAATAAAGCAGGGTGGGACAGTTTTATCGCAGTGGTTCGGAGCTTCCTGGGAAATAAGGCCGAAAACTATGTGAAGTTTGTGTAGACCCTGATTAAGAACTATGGCAAAATGGGTTGCAGGATGTACCTCAAAATCCATATCCTTGATGCTCATCTTGATAAATTCATGGAAAACATGAGGACGTAATCAGAGAAGCAAGACGGGCGCTTCCATCATGATATACTGGACTTTGAACGCCGCTACCAAGGATCGTATAACGAAAACATGACAGGACACTATATTTGGGGGCTTATTCAAGAAAGTAATTTACAGTATAAGCGTAAATCGCTAAAAACTACTCGCTTCTAAATTGTTTGTGATCTCTCTTTTGTAATCCTAGAATAAATAAATCATACGTTTGAATTATATGGCGTTTTGTTCCTACTTTGGGTGAACGATAATGTTCACATTCGCTAGTTTTCCCAATGGGAAGAGGTAAATTTCAGAAATATCATTATCCTGGTCACAAAAGCAAATATTCGCCAATTTTCCTACTTTCTATGCGTAAAAAAAATAGGAAATAACATTTGCTACCCGAGGACAAAAATCGTGATCCCTTGCCATTACCATTGACCTTTTGGCCAAATTCATAATAACTCTACAGTCTCATAGATACAGTTTCCAGTTTGTAGAGGACTCTCCATTATGTAAAGTCGATACTAAGTTGAGTGGACAATAGTTACTATCCTAGCCTACAACTGATCTGGCCAATCAGCACTCAGTGTGTGGTGCTTACTTCCACTTGACATGTATTTTAAACTGATGTTCTCAACTCTAAGAACAACTCATAAATATGTATTTTCATCAACAGTCTTTGGTAATTCTTTTCATTCAAGTTGGCTCAAAATGTTGACTTACACTGAATTCTACCGAAAAATATAGTCATGTTTTTGTTCTCACCTAAAATTACTGTTCATTTAAATAATAGCAATATAAATAATAGATTATTATTATTATTATTATTTTAACCGTCTTTGTATTATTGTTGTGGATTCCGTGACTGGAATCCAGCACAAATAAACAATGCCAGTAATTGAGATAGAAAAATAAGTGTATTAAACGTAAGAATAGAGACTTGAAGTGAAGATTAGTAGTCCAGGAATGCGGGTTAGTAGAAAGTATATGTACAAGTCTCTGTAAGTATATTATTTATTTATTTATTTATTTCTCTCTTTCTCTTTCTTTCTTTTCTCTCTCTCTCTCTCTCTCTCTCTCTCTCTCTCTCTCTCTCTCTCTGACGGTTCGCACTCTATTTTCTTGCAAAATGAGCTAATGGGTAAATCCCATACGTCAAATTTTTGCATCCAATGCGTGCCCACCAAATTTTCTGTGTCTTTCATTACAAATATCTTTACGTTTAGAATTACTTCTTCAAAATTGATACGCCTCCCTGTAACAAACTTGGCAATTTTCTGTGTATGCATCATGGTCGGTCTATTTAGTTTCCTCCATGTCTGTAAATTAATTTTAGTTAGATCTGATCCTGATTCTAACTGTAATTTTTACCTTCTTATTTAAGATCTCGAGTTCCACGTATTTTCTTGTGTTTAGTTTGTCTTCGTAGTCCATTCTAGTAGTTCTTGTAACCCTACTTGTGTGTTTTTTGTTTCTGCATTGAGATGCCTTATGTTCCATTTTTCCACAAGCTAAACAGTTCTTGTATTTAAATCGACAGTCTTTATTTCAGTGGAATCCACTTCATCTGTAACATGCAGATGGGGGGTGCTTATATTTGCTTTGATCTCTGTCATTAATCGCTTTATACCTTGTAATTTTTTCTTTATCATGAAATTTTTGTTTTTCTTTCGGGGGTGGGGGTGAAAAAAATGTAACTTTTTGTTCAACTTACTCCCGATTCCTCGATATCCTTAGAGTCTTTTTTTATGCTCAAGCATTTCTGGCAGTTTTCAGACAATTTTTGTAGCGTTTATCCAGGCTCGTTTTGAAACTTCGTGAGCATTCTTTTTCGCATTTCACTGTCCTTGGCTGAGACTAATCCCTGTACGAAAATAAGACACTTAAAATTGTCCTGAGTCAATTCCACCAATTTAAAGTCATCGCAATGTTTGTTCACAATTGCAGCGAACATGGAGTAGTCCTCATTTTCGCTTTTTACGAGGTTGAGACATTTCCACCTTTTGTGAAAAAGTGAAGTCTTTGGACTGATGAGCTCCGTAAGGCATGTAACTACCTCGTCTTGTCTTTTTCGGTAGAAAATAATCCACAAATTTTGTGTACTCCTCTGTTCCCAATTTCCTGAGTAATAAACGTAGCTTCTTAGCTTCCGTCTAATTTTGTCAATCAATGTTGAAAATGTCTTCATGACGTCTGTAATAGTCCCCGAAATTTTTATCATCTTCTAGAGAGTACTTAAATGTTTCTATGGTGTTCCAAACTGCGTCTTGAGAAAAAGTCGCCTCTTTTTCGATATTCTTCTGTTGTTCGTTAACCGTTACTTTTAGTATTAATTCCTGGAGTTGCATTTGTCTTTCTTCATTTATTAGCTGTCTTTCCTCACTTCTTAAACTCAAGCATTGCTTTTTGAAAATCTTCCATTTTTTAGGGAGTGACGAAATTTTTCTTCTATCTCTTGTGTACGTTCTTTTATGTTCGTCGTTAATTTGTTGTTCTCTGTGTGAGTTCCTTCGAGTCTTGTCGCCAAGTTGTTGTGGTCGACGTGACTCTCGAATTTCCGTCGCCAAGTTATTGTGTTGGCGAGCGAAAAAAAAAAAATTTTTTTCCCGTACGTGTCTGTACTCTTCGTCGTCAAGTTGTTGTGTTGACGAGAGAGAATTTTTTTTTTTTTCGTGTGGGTCCGAAGTGTTCGTCGCCAAGTTACTGTGGACGCTGGCGTAAGAATACAGACTTGATTAGTAGTCCAGGAATGTATGTTAGTAGAAAGTATATGTACAAGTTTCTGTAAGTAAAGCCCTAATATCTCTCTCTCTCTGTCAGTATAAGTATACTTTGGACGAGTCCATCTTATGTAAAAAGGGGAGAGCTCTACAACAATTATTATTATTAAAGTTAGAGAGCAGCATACTGGAAAGTGAGGCTGGGTTACAAATTTACGAAACTCAATGTAATCAACATAAAACCAAGTCTGATAAAGGTATAACAGACACATGCATCACAGCCAAATGTGCACGATATGATGACAAATTTTGATAAAAACAGATGAAGTACAGTTAGAAATACCATGAAGTCGGTAACCCTAACCCTGCTTGAGAGTATTCCAAATGATGTGACTCCCAAATCACCTTGACTGCATCATTCATACTTAAAAAATGATGTTCTTCCACTACTCTCTCACTTGAAGATGTCTATACATCCGGAAAATGGTTAGGTTTGTTTAGATCTGTTGAAAAATTGTTTTTACTGCTTAACTTGAGAATAAATCTAGAGATGAGATGTTATATCCTTTCTAACCTTTCTAATTCTTTCAAGTAGTGCACAAAGTAGAAGTCAGATTGGAAGAAAATTGATTTTGATTCATATAAAGAAATTTTAGTCTGGAAATAAGGAAACTGCATGTTGGGAAGTTGGAACCCACTACTCCAAAGAACAAAACAGTAGCACAAAAGAGATGTGTGACATTGGGAACATGCAACTTCTTGCTGCATATTATTCATCAGTACTACAATCAGAAAACAAAGACTATTAAGAAAGGACAAGAGGAGAGAAAAACTAACAATTACAATTCAGAGAAAAACCCTTCATATTCCTTCATATCTTTGCCCAACTCACAAAACGGACATGACTAGTGGCAGCTACTTGATTCTCACCTACACAACTGCATCTGAGGTTCACTCCCACACACAAAGACAAAGACAAAAACACGCGCGCACACACACACACACACACACACACACACACACACACACACACACATATATATGAAGAAATATAGTCTTATGGTGTGCTATATTTATGGGATAAAGTGCTCAATATCAGAGATAGAGCGTGTGTAAATATAAAAGTGAACATTGAAGTCAACAAGGTTGTTTCATGCTAGACGCAATCGTCATGGCCTGACGAGTGCGTCTAACATGAAACAGCCTGTCGCCTCTAAGTGTTGACTTCAATATATATATATATATATATATATATATATATATATATATATATATATATATAGAGAGAGAGAGAGAGAGAGAGAGAGAAACTTGTCTCAAATATAAAGTCCTTACTATAAAATCATGTTAGGTGTTGTTGAATGATTTTCATGTCAACTCCAGGTATGACCTTGATCTTTGTTGTTGACATCATCTACTAAGGTTACACTTCCTCAAAATGTAATACAGTTCATTACATCAATACCTTCTTCTTATTTTTTCAAGTTTATATTTTTTACAAAGATATTAATTTAATTTTGATGGAATATTTCCTCTATTTTATTTTATTGGCCATACTCACACATTGAGGTAACAATAAAATGTTATAAACATCAAAAAAGCATTGTTCCAATTTTCATTTTGTTTTCTTTTTCAAAAAGTAGTTAATATCTTTACAAAAAGGCTTGAAATTTTAATGAGTAAAAAAAATCTATAAAAGCAAGATTTGGTAGCCCCAGACAATTGTACTCAATTTACCATTGCCAGATTTCTAGATTTCTGTGATGTTCAATGGAAAAATCAGAGCTAAATTTAACTTCATTCAAATATAGCATTAATTCAGGTAAGCAGGATAACTGAAATGTTAAAAAATGGTGAGGAAGAGATGTTGAGGAAGATGATTTTTTTAAATGTAGAAAAGGTATACATTAAAAAGTACAGAAAGACAAAACTAGCTAGCTGAAGGGACAAAAGAAAGATGTGAAAAGATATTTTATATAATAAGAGTTGGAGGTTATTTGCGCAAAAAACGCATTAATCAAATTCATCCAAAAATGGTAAACATGAAATCAAATGTAATATTAATTTTTACATCTCCTACATGACACTTTTCAAATACTTATATTAATATGTCAAATAGAAAACCTAGTTTTAAATCCAAGACAGTAAAAAAGAAAATGTACCAAGAAGCAAGTTTTGGCAGTAAATGTCAAAACATTAAGGTACTCCTCTAAAAGTTCAGTTTGTGGTTGAATTGTTGAATAACGATTACACTTGCTGTTAATGCGATGCCAGCTTCTACAGCTTCTATTCTCAGCACTTGGGAGGAATTAAGGCTTTATTTGAAAGTCATTATGAATATAAGACAGAAAATACAGTTACAAAAATCGACTTGGCTTCAAAAAGTTCAGACTTTTGAAGACTGAAGGCATGCACCTGCCGATGCCATTAATGATTCCATGGAACAAAGAACAACCAAGCAGACTCATTCCATCATTTATAACAGAAAACAGTTGATGTGTTACTTAGAGGATTGATGGAATAACCCAATTGTAATGGAAATCTACAGGGTGATTGGAAAGTAACTCCCTATCTTAAAATACTTAGACTTTATTTATTAACTATAATTTTTACAAGAGATGGATATGAGAGGAAAGCATTTAGCATGAGGTTTTATCTAATCATGTCAACTAATTTCAACAGAAAATCTTATGGTATGGAAGACAATTTCTTGTATTCACCATTCAAGTTCTTCCAAAGTCTTAGTTTGATATAGTAGACTTGCTCCTATAACCAACCCCAAAGAAAAAATGTCACAGGGTGTTAAGTCAGAACTCCTGGCTGACCACTCATACATAAAATAACAGTTGCTGTTCAATCCCCCCCTGTATACAGTGCTGTTCGATAAAAGTGACTCACCTTATCCTTTGAATTTAGCTCAGCTTTCGTTTCATCGGAGAAGAGAATATTCTTCCAGTCTTCTAGGGTGAAATTTTTGTAATAGTGAGCCCATTCAAGTCTCTTGGCTTTGTTGGCTTTGCTTATTAGCGGCTTAAACCTTCGTGTACAAGATTTGTAGCCTTGTTCTAACAAGATTTGTAACCTTGTTCTGACGGACTGTTGAAGAGGCAAGATTAACACCTTGCTCTTCGCTTAGACTGACTGCAATTTCTTGGCTAGTTATAGTCCTAATCTTTGCAACTTCTCTCTTGATTACCCTGCCAGCACTATCATCAATCTTTTTCTTTCGTGCCCTTGTTTCCTTCCTTGGAGCAGGAGTGGCATCATTATGTGCCTTAAGCACTCGAAAGACAGGTGATTGTGAGCTTATAGCAATTTCTGCAATTTCTCTCGTAGACTTGCCTGCTTTTGAGAGGGCAACAATAGATGGCTTAAGTGGTTCTGATGCATGTTTGTACCCTTTCATCTGGTTAGTGACCTGAGTGGCTATTTCAAGCTGTTTTTATACCGTATGAGGCTTTCTGGAATATTCTGAAATACTCTAGATTTAATTTAAGCTGTTCTAGAATTCTCTAGAATATTGTTCTGAGTGTATTATAAAATAGTTTTCAATATTTTGTCAAAAAGCTCTTTAAATTTACCAGTTTAATCATTAGAATGCAATATCTGAGTCACTTTTTTGCACAGAGTTTTTTCCTGAATCTCATTTATATCCAAATTTATTATTATCAATAGAATTCCTTACGGTGAATAAACTTTTTTCCTAGGTGGTCGAGAAGGGGTCTTTATATTAGTAAGATTCAAAATTATTTTAACCGCAAAAACAATAGACAAAAAATATTTTTAGTAAAAAAAATCAGGTGAGTCACTTTTATCGAACAGCACTGTATTTGGCCAATTGTGGCAATATGCTAATTAATTTTTTTAATTGCATAGTTTTATCAACTTAAAAATAAAAAGAATTTTTGATACCTTAGTACCTTAGATAGGTTTACATATTCACTTTCATACCTGAAGACTATCTGGTTTAAGGAGCCCAAATTTTTTTAACTTAGATTCAAATGCAAATAATACAGTCAAAAATAATCCCTTCCATTTATAAAAAAAACTATGTGCTGGTATATTTCTTTAATAGGTAAAACAAATATTTCAGATTTGTAATCCAAGACGATCATAGTTTGACGAAGAGAGAGTCTGAAAAACACACACACACGCAAGCACACACACGTATATATATATATATATATATATATATATATATATATATATATATATATTTTAGTGAAATTGGAGAGAAGGTTTGAATAGCGAAATTAAATCAGAGCATTTTCGTTTACTGATGTGGAAATCTGATAAGTGGGTAAATCTGTGTAAATTAGTTGTCAAGTTGGTAATTTACAGATGTTTTGAGGAATTTGGATTTCGAATGCATAAATCACCTTACTCACCTCACCTTGCTCTATTTGACTTTAAAAAGCAGTCTGAAGGAAAGAAAATTTTAGAATGATTCAGAGGTAATAGAATCAATATTTCAGTGACCAAACAGAATTTTGAAGGAAGGATTAGAGAAATCTGAGAAACGATATACGGGATGAATAGATGAAATAGCATGGTTCTAGGTCATTCCTTACTTGGTCGGACCAAGAAATTTTCAGCACCCCCGCCCTATTTTCATATGATTTCTGTCAACCTCAATTCAGGGAGAAATCTCAAAAAGGAAAATTTCCCAAATTACTTTTGACACAGTTGATCATTCACAATTACTTCCCTTGAACAAATCACATTTCAAAATTAAGCAACAAAGCCTAATGAAAATGTTGTTTATTTTCTTCAATTTTCAATGTTACAATCAATAAACAACAATGTTTTGGCAATCTAAAACATGCACAATGACATGGCAGTTGTTACAATCAAAACGATTTTTTTAAGTTAAAGGAAATCCAAACACTCCTAATGGCATCTAAATTCAGAACTTTTTGGATGTTATTTTATCAGATATATTTACTTAGTTTTTTAAAAAGCGCTTCTTATCTATGAACGATACATTTCTCGAAGACATTCCATAATCGCTGGTATGTCCTTTTGCTTTCTTCATTTTTTTTTCTGTCTCCGTTTATTACTTTTTTCATCATCTTTTCTGTTGTTTCAGTTTTAGTTTTTCCTTTCTTCTGTCGACGACATGGTGAACTTTTTTTATGGAAAGTAGGTATACATATTGAGATTTCAACAAAATCTGTAAAACTAAGAGTGTAAAAATAAAAGCAATTTCTATCGACTTCACAATGTATGGTCTTCATTTGTGTAGCCGTATCCTTGAAGTGTATCGTTTTTCTTATTACTGTTTTTTTTATGTAAAAGAATGACAGAAGAGAAAAAATTAATTTCATTCAATCATCACAGATAAAAGTCACGAATTTCTTCAGTTTAAATTATGTGCATGAGCAAAACACATCATCAATAAGTCAGGGTTCGTTGCTTCGT
Organism: Acanthosepion lycidas; assembly: GCA_963932145.1. Lineage (NCBI taxonomy): Eukaryota > Metazoa > Mollusca > Cephalopoda > Sepiida > Sepiidae > Acanthosepion > Acanthosepion lycidas. The sequence goes on along the minus strand of OZ010580.1, from coordinate 109,072,987 downwards.
GACAAACTATTTACAATAGTAAAAATGAGAGCGCGTTTGATCATCTTGTGTGGGTTATTATGCAACATGAAAAGATTCGTGTCCAAACTAAACCTTGATTTGGCTTTATCGATAGTTGTTGTTTGTTGTCGTATACTTTGGATTTTACATGTTGATGAAAGTAGTCGATTCAGGTTTTTAATCAATCTCCTCTTTCCAAAAAGCCTTGCCAGGGTCGTGTTTGTTCGAAAATAGAAACTAATGCCGGATTCCATAAAAGATTCTGTGTAAGAAAGTACTTAAAATTTTTATTAGAATTTAATTTTGAGAACCACAGCTACGGTGCTTTACAAGTTCACGTTCTACACTTTCTTCTAATCCTTACACTAAGCTTTTTCCCCTGCTTTCATATCCGGATCCCAAAGCCTTGATTCTTATCTCAGCGATAAGAATATATTTTCTGACGAACGAGAGAGTTGGAAAATATAAAAAGGAATTTGATCACCATTACCCTCACCATGCTGTCATATAGTCTGGATGTAACGCTCACAACTTGTCGGACCCTTGCTCCCAAAACCTTGATTCTTATCTCAGAAATAAGAATATATTTTCTAACAAATGAAATTCCCAGGAAATTTGTATAGCAATTTTGGAGGAAAAAGTCCCCGATATTTTCTGACCCTCCCAATTTCCATAAATACGGATAATTTACGCCTGTTTCGCAGTGAGTATTCGACAACCGTCCGTGATAACATCAGGTCGGCGACAGAACACCAGTCATTTTCGGAGTCAGCTTCAAGAAAGATCTACCTGCTGGATTGTAAAGACAGAATGTCAGCCCACTACTAAAAACCAAATGAGATCTGTCGCCGGCCTATGAACTCACTCAACTACGAAATTCGTATCTTCTGACAGATTCCTCCTTTACAAGAAATCTGAAGAAATCTGTGAGCGTTTTAACCCTTCAACAATTTACTCGTTTAAAGATCTTTTTTAGGTGCTCAGAGAAATATTTTGAGCAAGCCTTTATTTTTTATGAACATTTTTTTCTTCCTTTATAGTTAATGGAAGTTTCTTCTCTCTTTCTTTCTCTCGTAATTGTATATTCTTTTACCCTTTTTTGTGCATGTAAATAAACATTTTCTTCTTTTATTGATACACACCGAGCAGGAGTTTGTCTTTATTCTTCCGCCTAAAAAAAGAGAATTGTCCGCTCTAATCTTTCAAGCTGTTGTTGCTTTTTTTCCAACTTTGTAGCATTTTTAACCTCAACCCTTTCATGTGGGAAATCCGGGACAAATTTCCCACATTTTATCTTTAGCCGATATTTCAGATTCTGTTTCATTATTTTTATCTATAAAAAATGTTTATTATTGACACCGAAGTCCCATTAACTTTATGCTGAATGACGTACACTTTTAATATTTTTGTCGATACTTATTTTTGTGAGGCTCATTCGTTTTTGTTTTTTGCATTAAAAAATCAATTTTATTATTGCTATATATAGTAACCTTTTTCTTACATTTAATAATACCCCCCTCTCTCTCTGTGTTTTTGTTTCTCTTTGTCAATCTATTCCCTAGATATAAATGTGATTTCCCCGACATCGACTGCAATATTATTGCCAAAATTATGGAATCATAAAAGAGTTGGAATCAACAAGATTTATTGGCCATAAAGAACATTCGATATTACTTGCTTTTAAGAAATTGTTCACATGGTAACGGCTTGCCAAGGAATACTCTTTTTTATCGATTTTTCAAAACTAGTATGGAAAAGAAATGGGATTCGAATAGTTATTTGTTTTTGCAAGAAAGGTAATTACCATTTGGTATAATTTTATATATTCATGGATTCATTCAAATGTATATTAAGGTACGCCAAAATGCACACACGCGCGTGCGCAAACAAACGATAACTGCAATATTAGCTGTTTCCTTAAAAGGAAACATTCGACATTCATTGACTGAGAAGCAATTGCTGCTTTCGGTTGAAATTCATAAAATTGTTCTGTTAACACAATTTTCCCAGGAAAATAAGTTTCTCAAGTCAAGTAAGTATAGCGTGGTTGCAAATATTTGGTAACACCACAAAAATCATGAAAACAAGGTTAATTCAATAAAAATATTGCATTATCGTATGAAAACTTAGTAAATAAGAAATATATATTGATTTAAGTTACAATAGAAATATCTCTTTTTCATCATCGTCATAACTCTTGAACTGCTGCACGGTACAGAGCAACACTGATTTCCTGTTTCTAAATTCTTTTCCTGCAATTTTCATTGGTACAATGTTCCTTTTATTAATATTCCACAGATTCTATATCCGGTAAATGGTCATGTAAAGAAATCGATATCATGATATCAAATCATATGAATGGGAATCATTTTGATTCCTCTTCTTATCTGTACGAATACTATCAAATAATATGAAAGAAATACTAATGACAAGTTGGATACAAAACAATTACGATGATCTGCTTAAAAGACTTTCAGCAGCAAGTTAATGATAAAAGCCAAATACTTAGTTAAGTTAGGTTAATTCATATTTCACCCCAAGTAATTAAGACGCAGGGTAAAAAAAGAATACAATATCTTTACACCTATATATGTGTGAGCATATATGACAGAGAGAGAGAGAGGGCGGGGGAAGGAATACCCTCACACTATGTTTTGGCTTCTATCTAAAGCGACAAATAAATTTATGGATGCTCATATTTTATTGAAACGTCTTTCGTGACGTGTATCGCTTTTTATTTATTTATTTGTTTTTCTTTTTTTATAATCAAGAGATAGAACTTTTTTCCATTCAAAGAAAGCTGTAATTAAAACATTGTCCGACGAATGTATAAGCATAAATATCTAGCGTTGATTCAAGTTTTTGATTCAGCCGAGAGTATTTAAAGACATATGAGCAGTAGCGTGCCGAGGTCTTTTGATCCGGGGTAGGGGCAAGAGCTCGACTTGCTCCTACTACAGCCAGTGGCCAACAAGCCGAGATGGATCAAATACGAATTTTTTAGAAATTCCAATACATATACTTCTCGCGATTATTGATTCGATATAATCTTTTAATACAAATATAAATACAAATAATTATCTTCTAGATTCCAAGAATACAAAAACAAAGACAAATACTTCTGAAACTAAGCAAAAATCCAAATATAAATGCTTTTTCACATAAATACAAATGATCTGAAAAGTATTTAAATACAAGTCAAATACACTGAGAAAACCTGAATTAAAAGATGTCAAGACTAGAGCAATTTATTTCATTTATTTTGAATTCGTAAAGCCGAGACATACGACCAGGTTTGGCGGTCAAAAATTTGTCATTAATACCATATATGTCCAAATTATTCATTTTCGATTCTTAATAAAGCTTAATTGCTCAGGTGTTCCTGACCCATTGTACTTCGGAGCTTTTTTATTAATTTTAGTTTGTGGAGAGAGCGCTCACAGGACGACACAGAGCCAGCAACAGGCAAAAGTATGCGCAATGCTATTTGTAAATTGGGGAACACATCCTCGCCGTAAGATAATGCGAAGTTGAAAAGCTCGCCTGGGATCTTTGGTTTAACGAAGGCACTGTTTTTCAAAAGATTCGGCAGTCTGCAATTTCGCGACCGAGTTATATTCCATCAGAATCACCCTCGTATGTTGCAGCAGCTACTTTGCATTTTTCTACCGTATCTTCGTTCGAGTCATCGTTCGACTCGGAGTCAATGGGGCTTTCAATATCCACGAGGATCCCAAATTTCTCATGTAACTGACTCAACATTGTTAAATCGATCTTTCAATTCTGTATTCAAACTGTCCAGTACGACCTCCAAGGTAACAAACATTTCTTTTCTTATATTTAGAGGATGAAGTTTCGTCTACTTTCCATCCATTCACTATTTTTTTTTTTTTTTTGACGCACCCATCTCTGTTGACCAACGTCAATTTCTTGCCCTTTGCAATTAAATTATTACAGAGAGAATCCTGTTTACTGATAGCAGATTGTTGCAGACTTTGAATGTCAGCTCGAGCTTCACTGAAGTTCATTCTAGAACACCTGAAGTCTCTGTACTCAATGAAAGTCAAGACGTCGCCCCAGAACGGCAGCATAGTTAAAAAAGTTAGAAAATTAAGTTTTCATGTTGTGCAGCAAGCAGTTGGCGTCACTTCCTGTGTCAACTGATACTGAAGTATCACTTACTATATCCTCTAACAATTTAGCTATGATATCCAACTTTGTTTTTTAAACGTGAACAGTATAGCGCCTAGTATTCCATCTTGTATCAGAGGGCCACTTTAAAGTCATCCATACTGTCACCTTCAATTTTTCCCACCTCATTGTTGAGCTGGAGAAAAAAAAAAGTACAATTAGTAAAGAACTCAAAAAAATGATATAGCAAACACCTGTTCTGATACTGCAACCACTCCTACAAGGTTCAAAGAATGTTTTTCACAATTCACAAAGATTGCTTTCGGGTTTCTCTGAAATATGCGTTTCTGGACACCGGACATCTTCCCAGCCATTAGTACAGCATTGTCATACGTCTGTCCACGACAGTCGCTCAAATCAAGACCATATCGTTCCAATTTTGAGGTAGTGTCGAATATAAACCCATAGTATCTGCTTCTTTTGACTCTCTGTGGGATGGACTGACGTATTTCGTTACCCAGTAGATCAATGGACTCATTCTGTATTTTTCCAAACAAAAATATTGCAGAATGTGGATACGAGTTGACATAATCCAAGTGACGCCGCAATAGAGGGTCGTACTTGCTAAGTAGCTTAACGATTGAAAGAAAATTACCGGGATTATTACTTGATGCAATGAATTCTCGATGTTCACAAAATGCCACATATTGAAAACTTGATACAAACCACAAAACGCATGAGCAAATATTTCTATTATGTTGGTGCAAAAATAATGACGTAATAATGTCGTTTTTTGACGTATTTTTTAACGTCAAAAAACGACAGTATTACGTCATTATTTTATATTTCAGTATTACTCTGTCAATCGTAGACCCTTAAGATATGTGTCTTTCCATGCAAGAAATGGCGCACGGTGATGAGTGTCCTTGTTCATGTTTCCTTGCATATTTTTCCATTTTCGAAATCCACAAGATCTTTCGAATACCGTGCTTTGGTTGATTGGGGCTGTTGAAAACAATATACAACAAAAACAATACACTGCCTTATTTTTTAATAGAGTACAACAACCAATTACGCAGAATCGTAGACCCGTTCTGTAGTATTCTTTGAAACCAGTAATTCGTGAAATTGCGGTTGACACCCACGTGTTTCACTTCTCATCGTTTCTTCAACACTTTCCCGGTCTTTTTTAACTTTTAAAAGACCGTCTTTGTTCTGAAAAGCTTTAGCACTCATCTTCACCATTTGAACAAGTAGATCATCAGAAATTTGTGGTTTATCGCTATTTACATACAAATTTAAGAAACCTACGTTTTTTTGGTTAATACTGTATATTTAATTTCATCATATTTCGTATGTTCATCAGATTGGCAACGAAACGAAGGTAAAGGCTGATCGAAAGTATCCAATAAAACCGTTTGCTTTGCCTTAGAATCTATCCTAACTTAACAGCCAAATACATATATGCATTGAAATAAAACATTTTTCCTATATTTTCAGTGGAACTGCTTGGTTTTCCATAATAAACTTTAAAGACCTTCATTGAGTTTCTCGGTGTAGTATAATCATATAATAATATTATTATTGCAGCGAAGGCTACAAAACAAGCCGCAAAGCTTTTGCCATCGCTAATGACAGGGAAAACTGTGCCATGAAACTCATGAATCTTTTCGCATCAAAACCCTGTATCTCTATAATAAATGTGAATGTCAGTGTGTTACTGTGTCACGCTTTTTCAACTTTAATCCTAAAGACCGTAGCCCAACATATTATATCATTTTTTAATTAGGCCGACTCCATGAGCAAATTAAAAACATTCCGGTTACGGGCCCGCAATCCTGAAATTTTGGATTCCTAAGTTTTCGTTACTGCCATTGTTTTCGGCGATTTTTTTACGTGATTTTTTGCGACAATTTTTTTTTTTTTTTTGTACGATAACAATTTTTATAGCTTGGGAGTAATTTGGGAATAATTGAAATAAATTGCGAAATCCAGCGAAAGTCACCCATAAAATAAAAATAATTGTACAGAAAGTAAGGACATCAAAATACATCAAACTCTCTTTACATTTAATGGCGGCAGAAGAATTATCGTTAAACTTTTAAAAGGTAAGCTTAAATATTAATGCAATACTTAAATGCAACGATCAAATTTGAGTTCTTCTGTAGTTGCCTATCGCATCTACTCCTATTGTGATGAAGGTCCAATCAAGAACTCTCCGCAGGAGCTAGTTTAAATACCGCCCGATAGAGCGGCTATTAAGTTAGTATGGAATATACGGTACGTTATATCCAACACTGAGTTACAATATTATCATTATGTCTAAATCTTTTATATATTCATTGATCTACGATTGAGGAGAAGAGAAAAATTACCATTATTCTCATTTCACAAAGAAACGCTGGGTTTACAATCCAAGGAATACATCCATTAATATGGATTAGTTTTCAATCCGGCCTTAACTGAGGGAAAACAGAATTAAACAACACTTTTTGTTGTTTCTTTAACACATTTCACGTTTTGGCTGGCATGCGCTTTCGTCCGCACTGAGCATGATCGAAGACCTACTGAACGCCGTCACCAAATTAATTCATGACGCGCTGTTAATGAAATAATATCTACGGGCAATGGATATTAAAGTAAGTAAAAGGGAGGAAATTTTAGGTCCTCTTTCATCACTTTTTTAATTAATTTCCTGACATTTTCGTTAATCTACAACCTAACCAAACTTAAACTTAATTTTTCACAACATCTAAATAAGTTTGGTTAGATCGGATTTACTAGTTAGTTACACATTTTTAAAAATTTTTTTTTAATAAAATAATAAAAAACGTTTGCAATTTACTCCCAGTCCCGACAATAAAATTGCCAATCACGATACCAGCAGCAAAACGAGTTACGCGCTAACGAATAAAGAGTCAGCTAAATGGTAACCACGGATGTCTGAAGGAACTTGAAGACCGACGACTCGGTGACATTATTGGTTACCGCTGTCTAGAGCCAACAGCGGGGATACAAATCTTCCCAAATTTAACGAAATTGCCATGCAAATAATTTACTGTGAAATGTGAAGATATTGCTCTATCTCATTTAACTAGAGGGCCAATCTAATTCTTATCAAGAGACAAGTTCGATGGAATGGCCACGTCATCCGCAACGTTACACAGACACCTGCTTCATAGAGAACTGCCATGTGACAGAAGACATCAAGATCAGCTAAAGAAACGGTACAAAGATGCAATCAAAACTAATCTCCATTGGTGCAAGATCAGAGCAAAAAAAACTAGAGAAGTGTACCACCGACCGATCATGTTACCCCAGATTTCTGCAAACTTTGAAGAAGCCCGACATCAAAAAATCAATATTCAAAGACAATAGCGTCACTGTGCACCTTTGGAAGTCGGTGGCTGTAACCAATGCCAATGCCCCCACTGCTCCAGGCGTGGTATGCAGAACCACTGATGAATTTCAAGAGAAAGCCTTTTTCGGAACCGAAGGGCATCCAGGATTTATGTAGGATTTTGAGTAATACTACTCTCATCTTTCAGAGGAAATAAAGAATGAAAGATTATGTAATTAGATTTGAGCATTTGTAGTCAGTTACTTTTTTGTTTGTGGTCGCTAGTCAGGGGGAAAGAGAATGTGAGGCCGAGCCTTGCGGAAAAATGATTATTTATATAACAGTAACTGATCCGAGCTGATAGCTGACGACCGTAGAATGAGGATTTGAGTAGTTGCGATAAAAAAAACAATTAAAATTTAATGGCAATTGACAAGTTCAAAATAACATTGTAGTTAGATAGGAACAAACGTATATTCTGAATTTAACAAATTCTCTCAATGTAGTAAAGTTTTTAACATTTTATTTTTGCAGGCGGGGTAACAAGAAATATTCCTTACAAATTTCAATATGGACGAAACAATGTCCTATCACAAATTCAATACAAAGTTTAAAAACACAAAGTACAACATTAATTGCACTGAGACTTTATAAATGATACGATATCGTCACTTTTTTCTTATAACTTTTTTATTCAGCGACATTACGTTCATTTAAGTTTTGCGGACGTTTTAATTTGTTCGCAGAAAGAAAACAGACAGAATGTATCTCTGAGAAAGTCAATGAAACTATTAGCATTTTTATGACGCTGAAATAAATTGGTCTATGATTTCAGTCAGTGGCTGAAGATGAAACGTTTGCGTAGTTGAAAAGTCAACATAAGTTGAGAAAATCCTATCATTGTTTCTGATTCTAAAAAAAAAAAAAAGTGGGGGATGTTAATGGTATTCTCGGGTACCAAATATACGTCCCGCCCTCGATTTTTTTAAAACTCACGCGGAGCTTATAAGGATACCCTCACTTATTCATTTTTGACGATCTTTTATCGAAATTTATTTTAATTTTATTTCTTCATGTTTCTCTTACATTGAAAGATTTAAATTTTCCCAACTACCCCATCTATTGAATCCCCAATCCATTTATTAGATTTTTCATTTTTTCAAACATACCCCATCCCTTATTTGGCACACGTGAGTAACTTAATATAGATAGTCTCAATACATTCTGTATTTCAGTTTTTTCACGTTTTTCATAAATATACATGTTCAAGAATTGGTTTCAAAAATGCTTTTAACAAATTTCATAATGAAATATCGTTGTTCATTCTCATATAGAGAAATTTAAGACAAACCAAAAGCATCATTCTCAAAAGATTTCATGCCAGTGTTTGATTAATCAAGTTCGGTTTTACATTTTTTTTAAAGATTTCTTTTTGTAAACAATTACAGATCAAGGCGTCAGAATAAACAAAGAGTGTACAACAAATGGTTTGGCCAAAAAGACATCCTACGAGTGCTTTTTCATTGTTAAAGAAGAAGAACCACGGTACAGCTGTTGTGGGTGGTATATCAGTCCGCAGACATCGAATGACGGAAGACAACAAACAAAACGGAGACTTGAGTAAAAATAAATATTGCCAAATTTATTTTTGTTAAAGAAAAATATATAAACAAAAATGATGTTAGTGTGAACTGGCCAAGCTAATGTAGAGGGTGAGAAATAGCGTTGTCCTGAGAACAGTTTTGTCGTCACTAGAGAGTGGATGTCCTAAGGACAGATTCGTGGTCGCTAGAGAGTGTTGTCCCGAAAAGGACAGTTTATTGCATGTTGTTGGTAAAGATATCTTGAGCAGCAGAAGGTGGAGGCGGCCTACTGGAGTTGGCAGGGAACAACAGGAACTGGAAGATGGATGGAATTGTCTGGAGCGACGGCCGATGACAAGCTGGAAACGAGCGGAGCGGGATGCGACAGAAGGTCAGTTATTTAATGTGGAGAACCTGAGCACGTTCACTCGGGTCATTGGTCAATTTCTACCCACATCCGCTTGCGCGGGATCGGGCACAAAGATTGTCTTAGCTGGTCATGGCAGCGGAAAAGATACTACAGATATTTACCTATTTAAAATGACCTTTGTGTGTCATTCTCTCCCTCGAAGGGTGGGATCAATGCTATTTTGCTGTCTTTTCTACAATCACTGAATTTCATTTGTTTATAATTTACTCTCCATTAGATCTACTTTCAGATCAAACATTTGTAAGAAAATAAATTAGGTTTTATAGTTCAAATGCGATATTTTGAATGAATCCTTTTTCTCATAGACTCCTTTTTTAATCATTTTACCTCAAGCAAGGCAATAAAGCTACTAAAACGCAAGACTGTTAGAAAATATGAGAAAAAGAAAACATTATTAAGGAAAGAGAATAATAAAAGAGGAGTTAAGAAGACAGAAGATAACGATCGACATTGCATTTAAATTTTTGAAAATCAAAGTAGTCTGGAAAGCAAGAAGCTGGAAGAGAGTTTGTTATACTCTGCTTCAAACTAGACCTCTTTCTGATTTATTCTATATCAAAACCTGTCGGCCGGATACGAACACTAAGAAAGCAAAGATAAAAAAAATAAAAACGTCGCTCTCTGCGCAGATTATACCGAGCATTATATCCGGCTCACAAAACAAATCCCCTCAATAAAAGGCATGAGAAAAACGATGAGTCATGATCCACTCTATCTTTTAAGTCAGCAGGTTACCATGTCAACATCAGTGACCTCAGTCAACCGTCCCTACAATCATCAACTCATGGCTCTACCAACTCACACCATTCTCCATGTCTCTTCCCTCGCCCACAAAGAAACATTCTGTCTTATCTTCTATATCGGCAAAACAAATTGTATCTTAACAATTTTTGCCTAACTGGTAGTACTACTTGTCTTTTTGTTTGTTCTCTCATACTATCATGCACACATTTATGATAAGTTCCTTGAGAAGTGTGAGAAAAGAAATTGTTATCATAGAAGTTATGGTTACAATCATAAAGTCGAGGTACCAAAGTTGAAAGATCATCAGAAAAATTACAATGAAAATAATTATAGAAAAGGTATAGGGAAACTATGTTACAGCAGTAGGAAAGTGACTAAAGCTGGTATGCTAGGTCAGGACCAGTAACATTGCAGATTCCTCCTTGTATTTTATCAAAAATCTCTAAGTACATAGCAGAAGCACCAGACCAAATGTGACAACAATATTCAATGAATCGATGAATGGTAGACATAAATGTGTAAGATAGATTCTGGAGAGAAATACTGTCAATTTGATCTTATCGAACTGACCAGAGTTACCACTACATCAGGAAGAAATAGTTGTATTATCAGCATAGATATCAAGTTGAGAACTGATGACATAAGGAAAGTTGTTGATGAAAATTAGGAACAATGTTGGTCCAAGGCTGCATTAATGCAATCTTTTTTTATACCTTTGCACCCTTAAAAAAATTTAATATGTTCTTGCAGTAATAATTTAAGAAGGTGATCAAACAAATTTTTCTAATCAATTTTTAATAATATATAAACAAAAATGAAACATATGGAAAAGAAAGAATATTACAAATTAAAAGTTGCATAAACCCTACAAAAAATTAAATTTTCATCCATGCATGAAATTTCTTTGAAAAAATTAAAGAACTAATGTTCATAACCCAATTTAAATTAATGAAGGGTTAATTATTAATTTAAGAATTATAAGAAAAATAACAACAACTAAAATAACATTAAGTCTAATTAGCGTTTATTAGAGACACAAGAGAAATGAGCACTGGAGGGATGAACACAGAATGCACTGAAAAGGAACTGACAATGCACTGGCTGCCATAGCATCATACATGCAAAACTTTTCAGAACATTCTCAAATATATGTTACATGACATCATAGAACAGTCTTGAATATTCTAGAAATGATGTCATCAATTAATTCTTGATACTTCTGGAAGTTTCTTGAGTCACAATCATGTGACTTCTTTTATGTGCCATGTCCCTTCAGGACGTAGGTGATCATGGCTCTCCACTCCTATCCCTTGTAGTTCTCAATAAGTTTTGTCTTTTTGCTACTTCTCCCAGACCCTGTTCTGCTATGCACTTGTTAAATATGTCACATGCTGTGCTCCCTTGTCTATTTGCCCTGAGTATCAGATTTTCCAAGCCTTCTTTCATTACGTGTACCAGAAATTTCACCTGCCTCTTCATGGTAAGCATAAGTTTCTTCTTTGTTTGAATCTTCTCCAAAACCTCATTGTTGCTCACGTTTGATCCCTGGTATCCTTAAGCATCATTCTGTAGAACCATACTGCTGTTGCCTCAAGTCTCTTCTTCATCTTTGAGGAGACTGTCCAACATTTGCTGCCATAAAGGAGGAAAGATAGCAGTAGCAATTCAATATTCTTTTCTTTGTTACCAATGAAATCCTCCTGTCTTGTAATACTCTGCCTAGTTAATGAATGTGTCTTTGAGATCTGAAGACATATTAGGATGGTCAATGTAAAAATCAAATGTAATTTTCTATAAAACACAAAAGCTTGACCCCCCTTTTAAATGTCCTGATGAAAAAAAAATGCCATTTTTAAGGAAACAGTGTCAAAACATGCTAAAATTCATGGAGAATCTCATTCTATTGAATAGAGAAAAAAAAAGAAGATATCGCCATCTTTAATTTGGACTTAAAAAAAAAAAAAAAAAAAAAAAAAAAAATCAACATTTTTATCTTGAATATACAGGACAGTACTCTTAATATAAACAAAAAGCTGAAATGTTATCTCACACACCCTGGAATGCTATCTTGCACCCCCCATGGTTGGGAAACCCCGATCTAGAAGAATGGCCATTTCTTTTTGCAATTTGTTAAGATTGAATCAGATCAAAATTTCATCCAGAAATACCATAACCTTTCAACTTGTGAAGACCAGCATGCCAAATTCTGTCAAATGTCTTTTAGATAACCAAAGCAACAAAGCTTTACCGTTCTTATCTAAAGCTTGAAAGGCTCTTTCAGTAATAACCATTAATACATCAGCAGTTGACTTAGAAAAGTGAAAGCCATATTGCTTGTCTGAAAGAAGATCCTGCAAGGCACTTCAACAATCCAGAGTTGATTAGAACCTGTAGTATTTTGACAAAAATCAGGAAGGCATTTATTGTAGAGTTTAGAGAGAACAGAAACCAGTTCAGGAACACATTTCTTAAGGACTAGATACCATCATGCTTTGTGGAGATCCAGTTTAGAAATGATGGACAGAGTTATATACAAATTTAAAATATTTTCAGTCCCAAAAGGGAATAGATAAGACATGTTAGAACAGACGTTATAACAAGGGAGCGAACTTATGCTCCTTGATCAGAACTGTCTAGAAAAAAAAAAAAAAGAAAGAAAGATGGTTGTCAGGCATTCCCTCATGTTCCCTATCAGGCATTCTTAATCCACCAATAATCCACAGGTCCTGTTTCCATCTGTTGTTACCTAATAGTAAATTGTGTGTTTGTTCTTATTTGACATAAATAAGCCCAACCATGGACAGTATAGTTACAACAAAATTAGCTCAACTCATTTTTATATCATCCTCCCACATTACCGTATGTAACAATACACATTTCTTCACACTGCATTAAAGGGTCAAAGGAAGTTTGCAAAGAGATTTTGTGTGACTTGGCTTCTTCCCCCCCCCGCCTCAAAGACTAACAATATAAATGACTTTTGAACTAAATGACTATGTAGAAGAAATACTATGAATCACTTCTGCATGCAGGGACCCTTTATATTTAGATCTGTAACCATCTATAAAATAGTAGAGAATAGCCCATACATTGTGATTATGACAAGTTCAAATCACTCGGAGAATAAGAGATTTGGTCAAATTAACATCTGTACAGATCATTTAGTAACAAATTTTACTTTCTATAACTACTTTAATACAGATTATTCTATTTATGTATTAGCAAAGAAGTCATAATAATTCCTCATTATATGCCTTATAAATAGGTAATCTTTGATAGTAAATAGGCAATTTGATAGGTGTGGAATCTAGCATCCTAGTCAAGAGGAAAAAGATAAGTTTATGAGTTTTGTCAGCAAATACAACCAAAAAAGTTGTAGAAGGCAGAAGCGATGTAGGAGGCAATCATTTTAGCAACAGTTGCAGTTTAATCTTGCAAAAGACAATCCATTAGCTTTACCTTCAGCACAAGCATAAGACAGATGAGAAGTATCAAGTACACAGTAATTGTTGATTGACTCAATTTAGACACAGTACAATTTTTTCTCTCATATCCGTCAGGTATTTTTAATATGTGTCTATATATATGTTTTCTGCACATGTAAATGTGTGTGCATATGCATGTAAGTATGCATTATATTGATGGTAATTTAATCAAAGGTTTGAATGTTTGACTAACAGAATAGGTCAAAGCTAACTCTGACAAAATGATTCAAGCAAAATTCTGATCAGCCTGTGTGCCATCAGTATGACGTTAAAAATCACGTGAAGGTATATTCAGATATCTTAAAAAATATTGAGTAATTTTTATTCTCGTTTGGGTATTTTAATACATGTAAATCAGGTTTGTCTTCAACTAAGGACTGTAAAATATTTAAAGGAGTATACTTCCAGCAGAAAAAAAAAAAAAATAGTTTGTAACACTTACAACATGTAATATCTGAAATACAACCAACACTGCCAATATAACAAACTCTGTATTGTACATTTAACATACAATAGACAGCATCATTACATACTTAGAAAAATATAAAAAAAAAAAAAAAAAAAAAAAAAAAAAAAAAAAAAAGTAAGTTGGTAATTTTAAATCTTCTAGCCAATATCTAAACAGTGCTTTGAAAATCAGGAGCAAGAAAAATTTTCTGATTAATATTAGGTTCTGAAAATTCAAATCCTTTTATTAAACAAAAGAAATTACACCAAAAATGAAATAAAATAAAGTAAAAGTTTATTTTAAAAATGTCAGTGTTTCAAGGAGTGATGAATTCTACAATGGATTTGAGCAAAATAAATACAGATCAATAAAAAGAATAAGAAACAGAAACCAGAAAATAATATCTCAAGTAATTCATTTTCTATTGAGAAAATCATGTAAAAGAATTTGTACAAAATATTCCCAAAGTAATTGACAAGGTGTTGGAAATCTCAAAGATTTATGGCCATTGTTTAAAATTCCAATATAAGTGAGATGATATTTCCTCAAAATGAATAAGCATTCTGTTTTAACTTATGGACCTAGGTGAAGTATTGCAGAGACCATGTCATACACTGGAATTGTTTGAGAAAAAGTGTTCATTAGTGTTTGAAGAAAGGCAGCTAGCTGACATCAATTCTTGTTTAATTGATGTAAATGAAAGAATTAATTTCTTTAATGTCACACTTCTTACCCAAGTTACAACCCCCCCCCCCATAAATGAAAGTCCATGGCTAGTGAAACAAACAATAAGGAAATACAAATTTAACTAAACTTTCTCTTTCTGGAGTGAATCATCATGGTGCAATGGTTAGTGATCCAGTCACTGAGATCCTTACTGCTCTTAATGAGTTCAATCCTCACTATTTGCTCTATATCTGTGGTCATATTTTCAAACTAAGCTGTTCCTTATGATTAGTGAACTAGTCTGGTAATTACTACTGAATAGTGTGTTAGATCCTCACTGGGTGCCCTATACTTGTGGGCTTGTGCTCTCTCCTACTTACCTGAAGTAATGTGTTTATTAAACAACAAAGCCAATCATGATGATTAAGTAATTTGCTCATTTGCCAAATAAACTGTAAATTTTAAGAAAAAAAAAAAAAAAAATGAAGATTGACATGGATATTGTTGGGTGTCTGAACAGGTAAAAATTGATGAAATTGAGGTTCAAATTAAAGGAAAGAGGATTGCTACATACAATCATCTTTAAACAAAATCCTTCCAATTACTTCAATTTTTTATATCTTGTTTTATGAATTTGGGGGTGATTGTAATTTAGGTCACAAAAATTACTAACTGAAACCATTGACTTCAAGAATTTCAATTTATTTTCACAAAAGAGATTACACATGAATCAGAATATCATGTATCAATATTCTTGTGTGTGAAGAAGTTGACAAGATACTTTATTACCTGGAATTTTTACATGTAGTAGAGGCATAATTATATTTATTATATTTAAAGTCATTTTGTCTTTGAGAAGATCTCTTATTAAATTTATGCTCAAGCAACATAAAATATTTAAAAGTAATTATTTCCTAACAAAATTTATTTCCAGCATATTTGGTGTTGATAGGTGGGTAGAATTAAGTAATAAAGTAAGTAAAAATGCAGTTTTCTAAGTAAGCCAAGAGCTTGATTGGGACATGTTGCTATGGATACTATTGACCGACTCTGCAGATTGGATTGTTATAGACCATTTGTAACTTCACCTTTGGTCCAATCAGATCACGGATATTATTAATTCCATACAGGATCATAGTCGGCCTAAAATAAACAAAACAATATTTTTATCAATAAAATACATTTTTTAAAAATGTAAAACTAATCACTTTTGTTATTATCAACAATCATTTATCCATGCCTGTAAAAGCAGAATTTTTAACTTTTTTTAACAAAGCCACTTTGAATACAAAACTTAATCTTTGATTTAAGAGCAGTTATTTAAATCCAACTTTTTAGTCAGTCTTAGACAAATTTATAATTAAAAAGATTATTTCAGCTCTCAACAATACAACATTAATGTAAACACAGTAAAAATGCAAAGTACTTTTCTTTCAGGGTGGAACAGGATATGCAGTAAGTGTGCACACATTTTAATACTTTTTGAAAACAGTTGCCTAGTTATTAAAGAATTGTGTATAGTGACAATTTGGTAGTTTTTTAATTTTCTATAATAAATCTACTGAATTACAGTATAATTTATAAATTTGTTTTAAAAATAAATAAAATTATAATTTTCACTGAGGATGGTTAATTTTTTCCTTTTCATTTATTGAAAAAATAGAAATTTATGGCTATATAAAGAAAAGATTTTTCTGGCAAATATTGTCTATACTTGGAAGGTATGAAGAAAAAATAAAAAATCTAGACTAGTTACTTTTTATTAGTTTTATTGCCTTTTTCTAAAGTCAATAGAAAACTGTAGATAATAAAAAAATTGATTTTGCATTTAATTTAAAGCATAAAAATGAAAACCTATCAAATCAAAGATTTATTGACTACTCAATCTGGATATCTTACTTTTAAGATGATAAAAATATCTCCTGGCAAAACAGCAAACCTCACTCAAATTTAAATATTAACTGTAAAATCTAAATGGAAACCTACTTACAAACAGATCCCAGTTACAGATACTATAAAAAGAGTATCATTTGGACTTACCTTTCCAGTGAGAGACCCCATGCAATTACTGACACTCCTTCAGGTAAACCCATTGGTAATAACATTTCAGGGCGAAAAACTCCAGAATTGCCAATTTCTACCCATTTTTTTAATCCTAAAATATTTAAATGAATGCCATGTGAAACTGACAATCAAACAAACCACAAATAAACAATCACATTTTAAAGAAAAAGATAAAAATCTATTCTACTTGTGATTGTTCTAGACAAATTATATTATAAAACAGTAATAAAATAAAATGGCTGTTTATAATAGTAATTACAATACTTTAATGTATTGCAGTTATTATACTTACATATAAAGATAAAATTATATTATAAAAAGATATGTATTTGCCATACATAGCAAATATCAATATCATATACAAAGAGGTATTAAAAATTCAAATACAGGACCTTCTAATTCCTGTTTGAGGAACAACTAACTGATTGACCCTGTCTTCAGTAGTTTAGCCATACACATGCTTGGCCAATTGTGCATTGAAGGTTTTGAATTCAGAGTTGTCCTTCTTCCCAACCAGTTGCCACTCAAGGCTATAGTACCCAGTCTGTCCTGCTATTTATCCATACCTGGGTGGAGAAGAGATGGATTCATACCTTTCCCCAAGGGTATTTGGACATAAGTGCCCATCACTTACGAAAGTGAATAAAAAAAAAAAAAAAAAAAAAAAAAAAAATCAGTATTTCAGTGACCAAACACCAGAATACTGATTTTGGGAT
>OZ010580.1:108830380-109050380 GCA_963932145.1 Acanthosepion lycidas | reverse complement strand
GTCACATGCCAGCCTACGAAAAATGCATAGGCGTCAGTCATGGAATACTGTTGGGGTCATTTGCACTTTTTGTCAAACAGCGTTCATCTGGCCTATGATCAAGGACCAGACAGGAAATGAGAGGTTCTCTTCCAAGAACTGGTCCTGATTCAATTGGGGATGAAAAAAAAAAAACGTATCCCACAATCTGTTTTTCAAGAAATAAAGAAGTTATTAATATTCCTATGTCTCGCCACACGTACACAATGTACTTAAAATATACTTGTAAAATCTGAGGTGAGGGTACAAATATTGGGCTAACATAACACTTACAACAGCAATACCATTAATCAGTCAAGAAACATTTAAAAAATTTCTGTAACAATGACTTCAAGTAGCAAGAGGCCAGTAGAATAATTAACTCTGAGATACTACTTTGAAAATATAATTCAAGAATAGAATTTTTGCATATCTTTTATTCAACTAAAATTTAGGTACCTTCATGAGATTGCTAAAAAAAAGAGCATATGAAGATGCCAAACTTGATGAAAACAAAATTTTATCATCTAAATGTTTGTTATTATTAAGAGGAAAGACCGAAGTGTTTTTTAATTATTTTTTTTAAATTTTTCCTTCTTTTTAGAAGGTTCTAAATTTTGATTAAAAAAACCTTGTTTCTCTTTGTATCACCGGAACTAGTAAAATAACAAATTTTTAGTACATTTTTGTTTTTTTGTATGACAGACATTAATTTGGAAAATCTTGCAAAAATCAAATTATCGGATGTTAATAAAACTTTCAGAAACTATTCACAAATGATGGAAATTATTATAAATATAATTTTTTTTTTAAAGTCATGGCAAAAGTATTTTTGTTTATATTTATTACCCTTCCCCATAACTAATTTTATGAAAACTCTAAAATTCGATCGCATCAGGTTTAGTGATTACAATAGTTAAACGCACAAGGCTTTGAGGAATGCAAATCACGTTTTTTTTTTTGTTTTTAATTGGACCCCCCCCCCCTACACCTGAAAATCAGCTCTGAATTGTAACATACAAAACTCAATAAAACAAAGATATTATTTAATTTCAAATGCTTTTATTTGTTTTTAGTTGTTTTTATGAATATGGACAATATTTTCTGAAAGCAAAAAACTTTTTCGATGATTAATTATTTTAGATTTTTACATTTAAGTTGTTAAAATATTATAAAATTAGTTGAAAGCCACATTCAGTTTCATAGATGTCCTTATGAGATAGAGCTTTTTTTACTGCATTGTAAATTGTATCGTTTTGAATAATCAGAAGACCCACAGTAATTAAGAAATGTAATTTTGTGTTCATGTACCTTTCTTACGAAATTTAATCTCACTCTCAAGTCTTATTTTAATTTTTTTATAATATATT
This sequence comes from Acanthosepion lycidas, assembly GCA_963932145.1. NCBI lineage: Eukaryota > Metazoa > Mollusca > Cephalopoda > Sepiida > Sepiidae > Acanthosepion > Acanthosepion lycidas. The sequence continues at coordinate 109,048,992 of OZ010580.1, read as the reverse complement.
TTCCATAAACGTAAAGGTGAAAGCTAAGTACAAAAAAAAAATTAGAGCACTGAAAGTTTTCCTTAAAAATAACAAGGTAAATAATTTGTTCACTTAAATCTAAATAATTATATCACTTCTGTCCTCCCATTTGATACCTTTCTTCAGGTAAGGTATCAATACATGATGAAATCATCACTCATCACCTGTCAAGTGATGCGAAATGTTATGATGTGCTTTGTTTTATTTTTAAACTACTTCTTTTTGGCACAGAAACTATGTAATGCTTGTTTCAAAATATTTTAAGTAAAGATTATAATTTCTAATTTTCTTAAAATAAGTTTTGAAAAAATTATAATTGATTTTTAAAAGAATTTGAAACAGATTTTCATTTTTTTATTATAAAATGGAAAAATGGTTGATATGATTGATTATCTGTCAATTTTGCTGACTAAAAAAAAAAAAATTTTTTTTTGTAATGGAAATTTCGGATGTGCTAGGAATGATTAAAAATGTAAAAAAAATACCAAAAAAATACTTTGATCTTTCCTCTTAATAAAAACAAACATTTAGAAGATAAAATTGTGTCTTCATCAAGTTTGGCATCTTTTTCATCATGCTATGCTCCTTTTTTAGCGATCTCATGGAGGTACCTAAACTAAATTACCATTTCACATTTTTGTGAGAACTCACCCTTGAGAGCCATAACCCCCTTCAGAATGAACTTTCTTAACACGTTCCAAATACTCTTCAGGAAATTCAGTGGCATTCTGTGGTTCTGGAAAATTAATATTTATAATATTAATAATAAATTAAGTTTCTTTTTGTTTACAAAATGAAACCAATTTTATAAAATAACAATCAACTGATGTGCCTATTAAAACTATTCTATAAAAAAATAATAATAATAATGAATTATTAGCCTATTCCAAAAAGGCAAATATTCCAACATTATTTACTTTATAGAAAAATCATTGCAAATGTCTTCATTAGTCCATTTAATATATAAAACTTAGGTAATCATGTGACACTTCTGCACTTGTCCAATCTTCAATTTAATATTATCTTCACATCTGTTTAGGATGGTCAAATTTCAGCATTTTATGTGGAAGTCTTATTTCCTTATATGTTCACATCTATATTCAATCATCAAAGCATTTTTCTTGGATTTCTATGCTATCATTCAGGTTAAAGGATTAACCAAATCAATTTTAATTTTATTAATATTCGAGAAATATTTTGATATCTTGAATGGGTTCAAAATGCTGACCAAACAAAAACTTTTGCATGGCACAAATTTCTTGAACAATCCAAGATACATGTTTGCTGAATTATATTCACAGCAAGAGAATGAACATTGTCAAGCAGTAAAACTTCCTTGTCGAAATGCATTTTCTAGATGCTGTAACAATTTGTCCAGGATTTCATTATAAAGAATTCTTTTTAGAATTCCAAATAGAAAATTTTTCATTCAGCTGATTTTATTTAAGTTGAAATAGTAATCTGTCTTAGGTTTTGCAATAAAACCGTTTTTTTATCACCAATTTGTGTGTGTGTGTATATATATATATATATATATATATATATATATATATATATATATATATATATATATACACACTACTACTACTGACCAAAAGTTTGGGATCAAAGAATTCACCACAAACATTTATTACTGCAGACCAAATTCTTGGCATCTTATCTAGCAACTTGTAAAAGTGTGTTGGCAGAAGTGATTCCCAAGCAATGTGTAAATGTGTAAACAACTCTTGCTTATTCATAGGCAGATCACTTTGAACTTTATGATCAATTTCATCTCAGACTAGTTCAATTGATGAAAGATCTGGAGACTGAGGGGCCCAAGTCATGATTTGCAAAATTTCCTTATCTGCCTTTGATTCTAGATATTTTGTACATAGTTTTGAGCTGTTTTTTGGATCATTATCTTGTTGCAAAACAAAATTTGTCCAATAATGAGGAAGCAAGGAATTGCATGCTTCTGCAGTGTTGAATGATGCACTTCCTTTTGCATAATGCTTTTAATTTGATTAAATTCTCCAGGAAATCTCACCTTGAAAACTTCCCCAAACAGTTACAGCAGCAGCACCACCACGCTTAACAGTTGGCACAATGCAATTTTCACTCATTAGTTCAGAAAGAGTTTGTCTGACAAACATTCTTCGTTTACTTCCTCAAAGCTTAAATTTGGAATCACCAGTCCATAGTACATTTTTCCAGTCTTCTAAAGTTCAATCCATGTGCTGTTGTACCCATTTTAGTCTTTTCAACGTATTGTTTTAATAGATGTTTCTTAACTGATACACATCCTTTAAGACCAACGAAAAGAATACTTCTCTTAACAGTCATAACGGATATTGGATGTTGACATGTACAATTAATTTCAGCAGTTAGTTGGGGAGATTTTTTTTTCTGTTACTTTTGCTAGACACTATTAAGTTTTTATCTTCTGCAATAGATGTTACTCTGGGCCTCCCAGATATTTTTCTGTCAACATTTGTAGCAGTTTCTGCATATTGCTGCAGGCAATAATGCACCCCATTTTTTTTATATCTGTAATTTCCTAGCAAGCTGACATTCAAAATACCCTTCTATAGAGAGAATTTTAACTTGGGCTCTTTTTTTCAATACCAATCTGTTTAGTTTTTGGCATTTTAACAATTTCTGAAAATTAATTTTAATCACACATTAATCTAGATGGAATTGAACCTCTACCAATGCAGTTGAAATATTTGTAAATTTCTGCTCTACAGTTCAAAAAAGGTATCAGGTTGTAACAATTTCCAAAGGTTATGCAAATAAATTCATAATGCTTGTAGAAAAATCTGTCTGAATTTTATAAAAGGTTTTGCATATATAGACAACAGGTGAATTTACTTATCCAAATATACAAAATTAGCCTGTTTATGAACTAAATGAACAAAATTAGCCTGTTTATTAACAATTCAGGGTGTGGTCCTAAAACCTTGATCAGTAGTATATACAGTACTGTGCAAAAGTAAGTGAACCCTCAAGATAATATTTTAAAAAATTGTATTTTTTTCCAGATGATCAACAAATCTTAAACTATATATTCATTTAAACAAAAAAAAAAAAAAAAAAAAAAAAAAAAAAAAAAACCCTTTATTAAATCAATTACAATCACTTTAATTAAAAATTATGATGTGCAAAAGTAAGTGAACCCTTACATTTAATATTTGGTGACTGCTCCTTTTGAGGTTACAATATCAACCAGTCTTTTTCTATAGCTTTTAAGAAGTTTCTGGTAGTAGTGAGTGCCGATTTTTGACCATTCTTCTTGGCAAAACTTCCACAATTGCTTGATTTTGCCTGGGTTTCTTGCTTGCACTGCCTTCTTTCACTTGAATCACAGATTTTCAGTTGGTTTTAGATCAGGACTTTGAATAGGCCATTTCAAGACTTCAAATTTCTTTTTACAAACCCATTCTTTTGTGGATTTGCTTTGATGCTCCAGATCATTGTCCTGTTGTAAGTTCCGAGGTACTGAGGACAAGACACTTTCGTTCCAAATTTCTTGACGTCTTTCAGAGACCATTGTGTTATCAATACATACTATTTTGCCTGTTCCAGCTGCAGCACCTCTAAATCATAATCTCACTATCATGTTTAATGGTTGGTATGAAATTCTTTTCTTCAAAAACTGTATTAGAAGCTCACCAGACATACCACCTGTTCTACACAAAAAGCTCTAGTTTGGTCTCATCCAACCATAAAACCTTTTGCCAGAATGTTCCTAGTTTATTAATATGGGTTTGGCATAGTTGAGGTGAGCATGCTTGTGCTATTTTGTAAACAGTGGCTTTTTCTAGGCACATCTTAATTTCTAATATTTTATTAATATTTTTAATCCAGCTTGATAATCTTTGAAAGTGGTTGCAATTCATTTATTAAAGGTTTTTCTTAACAAATATATCTGAAAGAAAAAAAAAAAAGACAATTATTATTTTAAATATTATCTTAAGGGTTCACTTACTTTTACACAGTAGTGTACATTTTTTATATATACACACACACTTTTAAAATAAAGTTTTTAACTGCTGATCAATATTACATTTTGTAAATTTATGTCAAAACAAGCTTCTTAGCTTCTGAAATTTTCCAAACACTTGTGCACAAACAATAAATAATTTAGTAAGCTTCAAAGACACTTGTAAGATTTTCTTAACACTGTACAAAAAAATGGCACTAGACAATTTGGCATTAACAAATTATTATCATTATTGTCTTTGCAGAATGAATTATATCAATGAGTATAATTTAATGTCAGGTGATAAAGATTAATTGAGGGTAAATTAATTATGAGTAATAATTAATTTACTCTGAATAAATTTTTATCACCTGACATTAAATTACCTATTGTTATGCTCCAATTAAGTCATTATAAATTTCTAATTCATAAGATAAAAATAACATTCAAATGGTCTAAAACTTTCTATTACTGTGCAAAGTTAAATAATTTCTTGATTTTTATCCCAAGTCAACACAAAAAAAAGACATCAAAAAGACTGACTAGAAAGGAAAAAAGTGTCATGTGCATCTCGTGCAGGATGTTGTTGCGGTTGGAACAAAGCATCAAAATTCCAGAAGCTGCTTTCTACAAAATTATTTGTTGGCATCTCAGAAAAGCTGCAAGGAAAAAAAAAAAAAAGTAAATGAGGAAAAGAATGAAACAAATATATTCTCATAATATATATTTTTTTACTGATTTTTAGAAGAATCATTATTGAGTGAAGTGCACACAAAAAAATTGGGTGTGTCAAAAGGATGGTATTTCCCTTTGATACAGCTATTACTAAACTCCCCTCACTTCCTTGAAAATGTTTTAAAAAGTAATATTTTCTTTTGTTCCCAAGAACAAAATTATTAAGTGGTATTTATTTATTAGATTATTTATTTACAAGAATAATTTTATATTTACAACATTATAAAAACATGTGAGCCAATTAATGTTTATCATTTATTAATTTATTTGATCCTAGATCCTGATTCTATTAGGTTGGTGCAAAAATAATGACGTAATAATGTCGTTTTTTTTAACATCAAAAAACGACATTATTACGTCATAATTTTTGCACCAACCAAATAAAAAGAAATTGGAAAATTAAGGTAATCTGAGATATTAAATAATCTGAGAAGAAAATGGATTACACACAGAAAATCATATTTATTCAAATGTCCTTGATATGAAATTGTGAATAAAAATCTTGTTTTCATAGTTATTTATAATATAATAAATAACGCATTGTACTTTAGTTCACATATTTTATAATCTTGTAAGTAAACATTGCCTCAGTAGTCTACAGTAAAAAAAAAAAAAACAAAAAAAAAACTTCCTTTTGAAACACCATTTTTTTGAAGGCACAAAAGTTAAATTTTGCACATTATTTTTTGTAGATTAATTCCATCAGAACTGAAAAATTTCATAAAATTTTTTTATAGAGGTAGAAAAAAAAGAACAGTTTTTTTAACTGTTGATCCTCTATAAAATTTTCCTGGGTATTTTGTTAAAAATAGAGTTACTTTATAAAAATTAAACATCCAGATCTAATTTCAACATCTGGAGATGCCTACAAAAAATTTTTCATATTTATCATTGCACTTAGAAATCAACTGTAAACATTAAAATAAATTAAACCAATTGAGCAGAATTAGCACAATACTAAAAACAAATTGAATACAAAATAGTTTTTCCTCATCTCCATTAGTCTTATAAAAAAACCATTGCACAGTATTGTCATATTTCAAAAATTGAAGACTATACAGATTACCTCGTGAATGGTATTAATTCCACTCAGAGAAGAACAATTTATAAAACTAATATTTATGACTCAAATTTGAATTGTGCGAGTGTATTAGTAACTGATTTAAATTCTAAATTTGCAGAAAGAAAAGCATTTAGTGTTAAAATCAACACCTTTACTCAAATCTTTTTCTGTAATTGTCACTATGAATATGAGATACTCAAAGACATTAAAAATATTTACACCACTGGAATAAATAAACTTCAAAAACTATATAGAAATTCTGAAATTAAATAATTTCTAAGAAGTCAAAATCAAAATTCATTAAATAAATAACAATTGCAAGTGACTTAAAATTCTACAAGAAAATAAGAATTATTTTAGTTTTTTTTTACATTTTAAAATATTACAGAGTAATTTTTAAATCTATGAAATACATTTTATATATAAGTTCAAATAATTTTTTAAAAGTCCTAATGAAATTACCAAACACATTAAAAAAAATAAAATAAAATTTTGCAGCATAATTGTGTGATTGGCTATTTTAACAAGTTATACATTTTTTTTCTTGCTTGAAGATTACATTCAAAATTTTCAGCATTATGTTCTTATTAATATGAAATACAAACACTGAGTAAAAGCTATATTTTATTGTGCAATAAAATAATCTGAGAAAATAAAGTGAGAAAAACAAATTTCAAGATAGGTACAGTGTCTCCAAGATTGACAAGCATTAAAATAACAATAAGCATGAAAAATATTTAAAACAAAAAGAATGACAAAAGCATTTTTTTAATTATTCATTAAACACAATGTGAAATTTTTGTGTTTTCCAAAAATTAAAAAATATTTACCCCATTTCCAAAAAAATGTTCATATATTGAGCACGGACTTTGAGCAGCGGATGTAGATGACCTGACTGAGGCATAATTCCAAGAGCATCAAAATTGTAAGGCTTGAATTCTTGATTTTTCCAAGAACCACTAGCAAATAAATAAAACGGTTACAAAAATGCAGAATATAAAAAAAATATTCATAGTAATGAAAATATGGTGGCCAATGACAATGCTTATAGCAATATTTTACAGCTATTCCTGTAATAAATATATGACAATGAAAAACACCATTATGATAATAGAATTGTAGCAAAAAATATCCTATTAACTTCATGAGTGGATTTTTTCCTCCAACATAAATTCTAAATAGGTTTGAACTTAACAATTGGCTGATAATCAGTAAGTGGTCATATTAACATTTACTGATTAAGCAGTCATCCTAGCTTATAGCATATTACAGAAATTTCATTTTGGTTTAAGATTCATCAGTTATCTTAGACATAGAATGAATTTAAATAATATTTCGAGAATTTTGCATTAGTATTTTTCCAAATCTTTTTTGAGAGTAATTACATTACCAATAATGAAATTATTAAGCAGAGCAATCCTAACTTCAAGGTTAGCAGATTTAAATCCTTAGAGGAAGAAGTTTGATACAGTGGTTTAAAAGTGGCAAGTTGGAGGTGGGGGTGCTTGATTACATCTGATATGAGAAATAAAAGCATATTTAACATGGATATCTTTTTTTCTTTTTTTACTAATTTGACTACAAAGTAAAGATGAGTGTGCAGTCATATAATAAAACACCAATTATTTTTTTTGTTTACTATCTTAGATTGGTTGAATCTTAATCACTGGCTCATTTTTCTTTAATCTTTATTCCAAGTCTAATCTAAGATTTTATGAATAGAGTAAATCAGAAATAATGAAATAGCTTCACATTGACACAGGAAGTATCATTTGTTTAGAGTTTAACTTTGATCTACAACCAAGCAGTAAATAGACTACTTAAAACAATACAATCTGGACCAAAATAGATCAAATAATATTTGCATCTGAAGATTAAAAAGTATTATTTTTATCTAATGCATTCATTAGGAACATATATTATACAATAAAAATATTGGAGCATGTCAATCAATTTATACTTGAACTTTTCTTAAATAAAATATCAAATAAAACTACAATTATATTAATGTCTTTATGAAGTTTTTTTTTTTTTAAATTGATGAAAAGGGAATACACACACATATGTATATATATATATATAAGAAACTGAAATAAAATGATTGAAAGCTCTGAAATTTGATTTAGTAAAGTGAAATCAATACATTTGAATTATAGAATAAATTTTGTGAGAAAATACTATCAAAGCAGTAAGATAAAGCAGGAAATAAAATGTTTTTCTAGGAAAGTAAATACTTCAAAGAAAGATTTTTTTAAATGACTATTTATATATTTTATAACCGACTTGAAAATCAAAATGTTTTATATTTTCAGATTTTGTATATTCAAAATTTAAAATTAGTTTCTCACGTTGTAAGCATTTCATCAGTCAAATCTTTTTCTGGTTCAGAAATTGTCAAACTGAAATTGGGACCTTTTCTTAGAACATAGCTGGTCACTTTACTGAAAGAAGATAAAAATAAAAATCATTTACAAAGAGAACATTTATATTATCAAATTAATAATAATAGTCAATAAAAGATTCCTAGAAAGAAACATGTAGATGCAATATATCAAATCAGAACAATAAAAAATGACTTCCAGGCTGAACTATCAAGGTTCAAAACACAGTGTAATATTTTTTTTTTATTTAAGCCTCTTAGAAATTAAAACTGGATAGTTTACATTGGTAAAAAAATAAAATTGTCACTGCCAGATTTACAAATATATATATATATATATATATATATATATATATCTGACACTCTACAAAAACTAAATTTATATTATGAAAAATGCAAAGTTTATCAACTTAATAAGACATACACTTCAATAAGTAATTTTCTTTTCTTGTAGTCTTTATACTGGGCATCTGGGAGTTTTGTTATTGTCCCATCTTGTAACTGCTGCAGTGTTTCTTGCACAAAGTCAGTTATTTTTTCAACCTGAAAAACAGTAACACAAAATGAATCGTTTTAGTGAAACAACTTTGTCCAAGACATGGTTAAAGGGTATAAATGGGGTCAAGAAGGTTGTGTTGCACTAATCTTCCAAGAAAATGCTGCAAATGATTAAGATAAAATTTAAAGATACATTTGGCAAATCTTTTCAAAAGATCTTGCTATATTTTAACATAAAAAGGTGCAGCATAAAAATTTATTGTATTATAAAATCACAAAATGTTCAATATATTCATGCTGTCTTTCTCAACATATCTAGCAGCACTTTCTTAGAATTTATTCAATATGAAACTTATTTCATACTTTCTGAATTAGGACTTTCTTCAATATGAAAGAAAAAAGTTCAATAAAAACCTAAATAGAAATAAAATTATTTAAAATGAATCAAATCTCTAGACTTGATGAGGTCAAGATTTAATTAGTGAATAAAATTTCAGAGTTCAGTTGGAGACATAAGAAATATAGTGTGGAAGTAGACTTTTGAAGGAACTGAAACCCAATCCTAAACAGGAGATAAAGGGATAAATCTCTACTGTACTAGATTGGAGAGGAGTGTGAACCAGACAATAGGCAAACCTATCAGCTCCTATTGGGAGAGGAGAAAAAAATTAAAAAATAATTACTGAATAAAATTTCAGGTTACAAATTTTTTTTTTTTTTTTTTTAATAAGAATCACTCCAAGAAAGGCAGTAATGCTACTAAAACACAGGGTGTGGAAGAATTGGGAATATATATACATTAATGATGAGTAGAAAAAGAAGAGAGTAATCAGGTGGAGAGTAGATAGCATTTTAAATTTTTGAAGATTAAAGTTGGCTGTAAAGCATGGAGCTGGAAGGGAGTTCCACAAGCAAGAAGTTTGAGAGAAGAATGTTAGTATAGAATTTGCAGCCAGCTCAACTATAAATTGATGAGATCTCAGTCTAGTGCCAGTCTAGTGCTACATTTAAATTCAAAAACTCTAGATACCATAGCAAAGAGCTTATTTGAACAATTACCATAGCAAGGCAACCTTACATCAGTGGGAAATTGACTGGAGCTGAGCTGCCAGATCAGGACCAATAATATTGCATATTCTATTGATGACAGATTTTATGAAAATCAATATTTTCCCAATCATTATTAGCCAAATGATGTAAATAAATCTTCATCTTTATGCATGTGTTTTTATTAAAAATATTTACAATTTTGATGGTGCGAGATTTAATTATGCAACTAGAAGGTTGCTCATATTCTAAATGTATGAAAAGTTACTGATACTTATTTTTTTTTCATTTCAAAAATATATAACGATTATCATGGGTTGTAAGAAAAATTCAAGAGAAAAATTAATGAGGAATGGGAACACATCATTGAAAATTGTGAAAACATTTAAACAGAGATCATAATCAAAAAAGAAAATGCAAACATTGACAAGAACAAGAAAAAAAAAAAAACTGTCTTTAAAAATGTCACAAAAAGAGATTTGAGAAAAATTAAAAAGGTCATAAGCAAGAAAAGGGGATTGACTAGTAAAAACTAATTTGTGTTTTGAATGTAAAAAGAAAAAGATTCACTAAAGGTATGAAAGTAACCAAACTAACATATCACAAAGACAAATATAATTGTTGAGCCAAGAAGTGCATCAAAACTGATTTCTTGAAAGTCATTTTTAATGACAACTGTAGAGCTATATTGAATAGACTTAGCAACTGGGCCCTTCATAAAAATGGTCAATCAGTATGATTTAGAAGACAACTATAGAGAGGTGGAGTAATATTTGGGGATAATATTTTAGGCAGTAAAATTAGAGAGTCTTCAAAGTTGACAATTGTATCAAGATAAATACGGATGTTCTTAAACACAATGTTTTTCTGTATTAGCAAATGAGATTAATGTAATGGATATCAGTGTAGAAAGTGGAAATAGCAATCCTACTTTAAATTTCAGGCTAATCTGTGAGATTCACTTTTGCACTAATGCTGTGGTTAATTTAGTTCGCCAGTCCTTTGCGATAACTGAAATGGATTAAGGAGCTTGCTTTCTTCTACAGTCCTCTGCTCTACCAACTGAGCTATCGCAAGTGACCTTATTCTCTCATTCTCATACATGTGTACGCCGTCACGCCAACAAAAATTCTGCTGATCTCCCTCAGACTCGCTATTTATGCCTGCATCAGGGGGAACTAATATTTGCATACAAGACTTAATTTTCATTTGCATGAGACTTCCTATTTTATAAATTCAAGCTGCTTTGAATTTTTCATTGTATGTCTACACATGAGATAGGAATTTTGGAATAATCCATTTCACTTTTAAAGGTGGTCATAATCTTCCAACAGAACCTGACATACCAAGCAAATTCGCTTTACGTGAGGCGAGTTATTTTATTCCTCACACTCCCCACTGATCTCATGATCACACAGATGACAGTGGGAGGGGGGAGCGAATGCCTTTGACAAATGCTCCTTCGTAGAGGTGGAGGGGATGCTTCCGATGGCAGTACTGCCATGTCTACATCCTGCGGGTCCTTGGCATTTTCAGTGTCATCACGACCTTCATCGTCATCCAAATATACTCTCTGATACAAGGGGCAGACCATTTGACTGCATTGTGCAAAACATTGTTGTCTCCAAATCACTATCAAACTGCGATGCTCTTCTGATGCGGTTAACTTGTGTCGTGAGTGAAGATTCTTCACATGGTATGGCACACCATTGACCCAGACTGTTTGGGAGCTAATAACTCCATCAACGCTCCATCCTTTGCTAAATCTAGTGGTACAGCATCCATTTGGGTGCTTGATCCATACCAGATCACCAATTTTATATGGTTCTTTGGTATTCTTCAGAATATTTGGCATTACTTGATCTATCCCCTTTATCCGCTGTCTGTATGTATATATTCCATTGGCTGGCACAGTTGATGGTGTTACATCATCTTTGGGCATGATGTTGTACCAATACACAGCCACTTGAATGGAGCACCGTGTTCTGGCTGCTATCATTTTAACAGTACAGTGACACTGCTCCGCTATCCCGTTACCCTCTGGAGTGCATGTGCCTCTGTACCTTACTCATACTCCCCATTCAACTGAAATCCTGAAAATCACAGCTACAGTGACGTTGGGGCGTTGTCTGTCAATATTTCAATGGGGGGGACCACATTCATAGAAGATAGCTCTTAATTGTTGTATAACCAATAATGCATCTTTTCACACCAGTGGGCGACACACAGTGAAACGCGTCGGGCCGCAATTTGTCAAAGTTAGAAAATGATTGCCATTGTGATGCATCACGTCCATGCCCAGTTGCCACCAGTTTTTTTTCTACCCCAAGCTTGCTCTTGTTCCACTGGACTGGGGCAGGATCCACCGCACAGCATTCCTCACAACCTCGTACAGCCGAAACTAACCATCGCTTTTGCCACTGCAGGACATACTTTCTGCATGAAGTAAGTCAAATGTCGAACGTCAAATGCCAGGATGACCACTCTTGCTATGTATGGCATGGATTTGTTTTATGGTCAGCTGGCTTGTAATGGCAGGGCACATTGGTGGCTCTGATTCCCGTTTCAACATGTCAAGCCATCTTTTTGGTACTCTAGTCAACTTATTGGCCAGGTTCTTCTGAGACGTAGTCAGTTTGATGTCAACTACCAAACTATATTCTTCGATTATCTGCTGTAGGTTAGTCAGTCTCCTGTACACTGGCTTTTCGATTGCAGCTTTCATCCTCACTCGGGTCTTGCCTATCAGGATATTCTGTAGCCATTGGTACACGCATACTGAGTCCGGGTATAGGTGTATCACCTTGGCCCGCCACTGTAATGCGAGATTTATACCTTTCAACATGGCATCCAATTCAGCCAGGTTTTATACTGCACGTCATTTCTTGCTCAAAGCCAGCATGCATCTTCTAGTACGACTCCACGGTTTTCCAGCGCCATGCCCATTGCCAGAGAGCTTGCATCAACCCATGCATTGACTTCTTCTCCAGTCACACACTAATCTCCCCGAACAGGGTAATCTTGGTGCACTCTAGTCAGCATTTCAACAATCTTTTTATCATTCCTGTGACTGCACGGAGCCACCCGCAGACAGGAAAGTGCTCCACTATCTTCCCACATACGGAAAATACTGAGCTTCGCGTTACTGTAGCGGGGAATTCCAGAACTGAGCTCCCTTGCTTCCACCGCAATGTGTTGTGCTCGTCCCAGACTTTAAACCCAAGCACAACGGCCTCATCCTTTAATTGAATAGGGTCTTTGCTAGACAAGCCGAAGGATTCTAATTTGTGCTGGACTTCATACACCAAAAGTATGTCCTCGTTTACATATGTCATTGACATATGCCAACAGCCCTTTCATCAGTTCATCCTGATCTAGCACTGTCTTAATGATTGATTTCATAATTAGGGGAGTCACATTAAGGCCAAACCCTAGATGCATCAAGCAGTACCTCCTTCCTTTGACAAAAACCATTTGAAAACGCTATAACGTCTCATTGATTTGTATTTGAAGATATGCTTTTTGCAGGTCAAGCAGAGCCATATTGGCTCCTTGCTGCTGCCATTCCTTCATTCATTCAGCACACACATTTGTATCTGCCATAAAGGCATCTATGTATTGATTTATCTCCCTACAGTCTACGTATTCTTTTTTTACCCATTTTTTGTTTGTTTATCTGTTTGATTTCAAATAAAATTTTCTTTTTTGTTTAATTATATATTTCGTTATGGTGAAAAGAATTAAAAAAAAAATATATCTTGTCTGAAAAGAGAATATGGGTAGAACTGCTAGAAAAAACTTGGTTCCATCAAGAGTGAGATGGGTACTGGCTCATTGGGAGAGGCTGTCGGTGTCCTGACCCCAGCCGCGTTCAATGCAGGAGAGCAACCCTAATCGGTTTTCATCATGGCATTCTGGTTAGCAAGTGGGAATGCCCGAGGCCTGAGTCTCGCAGGGCGAGGCTCTCTCGTGACCTTCAGCGTCTTGGGGTGAATATTTGTTGTGTACAAGAGACCCGGTTTTCTACTCACGACCATGGGAACATACTGTCTCCCTCTATTCAGCCTGTTTTGATGGCCGTTCGAGAGGTGTCTCTTGGCTGGTAAGCAAGTCTTTGAAGGCTGCATGTGTTCTTGTCTTCACAGATCCGGTGGGTAGACTTTGCCTGCTGGATGTTACCATAAAGGATAAGGCTCTTCATCTCATTGGGGTTTATGCGCCCAATGCCCATTCTGAGCAGCCTGCTTTGTTCCGGTGGATCGAGCCGTTTTTGACGACTTCGCAGCGGGCAGTTTTAGTGGGTGATTGGAATGCCGTCCTTGATCCCGATATAGATCATATAGGGCCAATTTCAGGTACTAACAACCGAGGCGTTAAACAGTTTCGGGACTTTGTCGATGCATTTGATCTTGTCGATAAGTACCGTAATGAACACCCTTAGGAGGTAGTGTGGACTTGGACTAATAGTTATCTAGACCGAGTCTTAGTTAGGAGAGTCGATGTAGGGCTCTTACGCTTGTCCAGGTCCATGTAAACTTAGATAAACCTAAAGTTAGGATGGCTGGCTACTGGAAATTAAACTCATCATTATTTGGTGAGCAAGATTTCCGGTACCAGCTGCTACTAATGATGCAGAGGGAACTGACGAGAGCGGTTACGGGAAATGCCTGGTGGGATAACTTAAAATCCAAAATTAGAACGTTTGCTGCTGATTATAGTCGTCGGCTTAATCTAGATAGATTAGCAGCGCAAACGGCTTTAGAGCAGAAGGTTGATCGGGCGGTCAAATCCCCTGTTAGTGGGGACATAGCTTTAGCTAAAGCAGAGTTGGCCTTCTTGCTTATCAAGAAGGATCAAGCTCTGGTAATTAGGGTTGGGTTAAAAAGAATGTCCTCTGAGGCAACGAATATGGCCGCTGTATTGCGTGCAGAGGAAGCTCGGAATCCATCACGGCAACATATCGCATGCGTCACATTGCCGGATAATTGGACCGTGACTATAAACGAGGGCATATGCGAGGCTTTTCGTGACTACTTTCAGGAGCTTTTTACCATGGAGGCCGGTCTGAGCCCTGCTCAGTTTGACGCCTATTTAGCTGACTTTCCCTGCCTCGAGGCAGCTGAAGCAGCTAGGTGCGAGGGTCCCATTACAGAGTTGGAAATCTGGGAAGCGCTGAAACAAGTTGGCCTGGACAAATCTCCGGGACTAGATGGTCTTCCGTATGAGGTGTACTTCAGACAGTCGCCCGTTTTTGTTCCGCTGCTGGCACTGATTTTCGGCAACTGGATGAAGCAGGGGTCTATACCCCAACGCTTCACCAGGGGCGTGATCATGTTGTTACGCAAGGACAAAAATGGTGGGGATGGGTTAGGTAACTTTTGCCCTTTAACTATGTTAAACACAGAGTTAAAGATTTTGGCTAAGGTCTTGGCCAACCGTTCGCAGGTTGTCCTGTCTAGTCAGATTGACTCGGAGCAGACTTGTGCTGTGAAGGGTAGGTCTATTCAGGACAATCTTCATATGGTATGCCTGATCATTGAGCAAGTCGACAGTGAAGCCGCGCCGATCAATTTAGATCAGTCCAAGGCCTTCGATAGGGTTGACCATCGGTTTCTGGAGGCTGTTCTTTCGGCGACCAGTTTCGGGCCGTACTTTCGCACCTGGATCCAACTTCTGTATGCATCTCCCGGTGCGCTGGTGGAAGTGAATGAGGTACGATTGAAGCTTTTCGTATTGCCTCGCTCCATTCGTCAAGGTTGTCCACTTTCGCCTTTGCTTTACGTTCTTGCGTTGGAACCTTTCCTTTGTAAGTTAAAGGCCAATCCGGTCCTATGCGGAATTGCCCTGCCTGATGCTACATCAGCCAGTTATTCTGCCTATGCTGACAACGTTTCGGCTCTTGTGTCGAGCAGAGCCGAAATTGACAAAGTCAGCAAAGAAATCAGTTGTTATGAGATGGTGACAGGGGCCAAGATCAACCGCGATAAGTCTGTTGGTTTGTGGTTGGGTGCGTGGAAGGGAGTTTCTATTCCTGGACCTTTCCACTGGACGGAAGGGCCTGTCAAGATTCTCGGAGTCTGGTTCGGTCCTGATCTCCAGTTGGAAATGAATTGGTCAGAGGTGCGATGGAAGGCCGATATCGCAATTAATTTGTTGTCTAGGAGGAATCTTTCCTTAATGGGGAGGGCGGAAGTATGTGTTTCGCACATCTACCCGATTCTCCTTTACTGACTCTCGGTACTTTCACTTCCGTATGGCACTTTGCTGGCGTTCGTGAGGCTCTTGTTCTCCTTCTTGTGGAGAGGCAAGGCCACCAAAGTCACTCGGGGGATCTGTTGCCTTCATCCTTCTGAAATTCGTCAACATATGCTTCGCATCAGATTTCTAGATCGAATGTGTTGCGAACCGGATGAGGAGGGCGCCTTCTGGAAGGAAGACGCTTGTAAGAACTTCCCATCCCTGAGAAGTGTGCACTCAAGTGAGGAGAAGGCCGCCGTTTACCCAGAGCCGAATGCTCCTTCTATCGCAAATGTCGTGTTGCTCTGAAGTGACTCTTATGGGCATCCAGGCGTTGTCTCGTAGGGCATTATATCAAGTGTTAGTCAGGGAGTTTGTTCATGATAATCTGATTGACGATCTCTGTCTTACAAAGCAGGAGCCTCGCTCAATATGGCCTTGAGCCCCTGGGTTGAAATGTCTCAATAACGATGAGGCATCACTCACCTGGCTGGTGATTCGTGGGGCCCTCTGGGTCGCCAAAAGACTTTGTTCAGCTGGTTTGGAAAATTCTCCAAACTGTCGTCGCTGTGTTGGAGAGGTAGAGACCCTGTGTCACGCCTTCTTTCAGTGCAGCCTGGTAGTGCCATTGTGCAAGTTTGTTGAAGGCCTCATGGTCCGCATGCTGCAGGGAAAGTTTGTAGCGCTGTCGCACTGCTGATGACGAAGATTGAACAATATGTGTTCCACTGCTTGCTAGGAGTTATGAGAGTCGTGATTTGGACGACGCGACAGAAGGGATTCTATGGAGGCGAGAAGTTCACTTCTTCCCAACTGATCTTGTACTTTAAGCATCAGCTTAAAGTCAAGATTAGGACGGAAAGGCAGCGGCTCTCTTCATCTGAATTCAGCAAAAGGTGGGTGCATCTTGTGCGCTTGTGTCGTGTGAAAGGGGCTGACCTTGAGTGGCATTTTGATGCCGGTTAGGCATCAGGATATTGCTTTTCCTGGGTTGAACTAGTGCAACCCATCCAGAAACTAGGCTAGGTTAGGTTCAGTTTTTGATGTTTTAGTTTCTTTTTCTTTTTTATTCAGTTAACTTAGCTAGGGTATGTATGATCATTGGTCCCTTTTATTTCTGTCCCTATTTTTCTTTAAGTTTAATTACCCATCCCCTCCCTCTTTAAGTGGTCAGTGATGTAAGTTCTCCGGTGGATGCGGGGTGCCTTTCATTTCGCGTGAGTGTTTTCGTATTTGTTGTTGTGTTTGAATGAGTGTGTGGGACGAATGATTGTTTTTTAGTTATTTGGGGGGGGTATTACTAATAATAGTTTCTCTAGTTTCTTGTAAATACATTTGTGATCATATTGTAAATACTCATTGGGGTTAATTTTTAGAATTATTGTTTTATTCCCCTCTCCCCAGAGACATTGACTTGAATATATGGGGATTAGTTAGTTATTTCATAGAGATAATGAGGTATTATGGTGTTTGTAGTTTGAAAGGTACGTATGAATGTGTCATTTTGGTGTAAGGAATATTATTCGTACGATTGGGTCAGTGTTTGCGGCTAGCTAAGTTATAATTAAGACAGGGGAATGGGGAGAGGACGGTCTTCTTCTATTTCGGCCTTGTACCACATTTCTGTATAATTACAGAATAAATATCGCCACATTAAGGCCAAACCCCAGATGCATCAAGGAGTACCTCCCTTCCTTTGACAAAAACCATTTGAAAACACTATAACATCTCATTGATTTGTATTTGAAGATACGCTTTTTGCAGGTCAAGCAGAGCCATATTGGCTCATTGCTGCTGCCATTCCTTCATTCGTTCAGCACACACATTTGCATCCGCCATAAAGGCATCTATGTATTGATTTATCTCCCTACAGTCTACGTATTCTCTTCTTACCCATTTTTTGTTTGTTTATCTGTTTGATTTCAAATAAAATTTTCTTTTTTGTTATTCTTTTGTTTAATTATATATTTCGTTATTGTGAAAAGAATTTTAAAAAAATATATCTTGTCTGAAAAGAGAATATGGGTAGAACTTCTAGAAAAAAAAAAAAGAAAAAGAAAAATGTCCCTCCTGACAAAACTTCCGAAAAAAGCAGATAAAGATGCAGAAGACCCCCCAAAATTGATTCCAAATTCTTCTCAAAATGTAAAAGTAAAAAGTAGTCCTGGAAGAAGTATGGTAGCCCAATTTGGCCAAAATTCTGAAACTGAGAAACTCTGAAGATCAGACTCCCAAGAATAATGACGCAGCCGGAGAGTTTTCCTCATGCTGGAAGTCCCCGCCTAAATGTAAGATCAACATGACGGAGTTCCTGGAGAAAGCCAAGAGCTACGCACGTCTGGTGACAGCAAATGAGCTCTTGTCTAATCCTGCGGAGCTAAAGAAAGTTGAAAAAAGAATTGTGTCAGTCTTTGTGGTGGACAAGTGTTCGTGCAAGATTTGTCGCTCCACAAAAGACGCTGTCATTAAAGCCTTGACTTCTTTGGGCATCAAACCTCAGCAAGTCATTAAAGGGAAAGGCTTCTTCATGTGGGACGTACTGTTGCCCATGCCTGCCGATTGTGAGGAAGCTTAAACACGTGACCTCATAACAAAAGACCTCATATTGCGGACAGAGTATGAAGGCAGGCTGAGGGCCAAGTTTCAGTATACGAGGTTCCTCCTCAGATTGTCAGGGAGCATTTGGCCGCTTATCTGTGCCAGTTTGGACAGATACTCAGTGCTTCCTCAGACAATTTGACCAGAGGGTGGAGTTTGGAGTTGATCAGTCAAAAAGCCTTCCACTCCATCCCCAACTGTCTGGATTTAGATGGCCAGAAGATGCCAATAATAGTGACGGGTCGCAAACCGGCATGCTGGAAGTGTGGAAAGATTGGTTCCCTTTCCTCTTCCTGCACAAAGAAGAAAGCCTCTGATGTTCTGGCCCTCGCCCAACCAAATACCTCTTTGGTCGAGTCTGTTCAATCCGTCTCGCCTGTAGTGGGCATACCTGCGACCAGGACCGGTGTGGAAATCCCCCCCGTTGGGTCTAAATCTCAGCCCCCATTCCCTGAAAAGCCTTTGCCTGCCGCTAGTGCAGTTAGGGAAAAGGAAGAGGGGGAATGGCAGATCGTGGGTAAGGCAAAAGGGAAGACCCAGGCAGCGGGACCTCGTCCTACATATAAAACAGCGAATGGCACAAACAGCCACACTCCTTCAACCAGTGCTAAGGGCGACTCACCAGTCAGCTATTCAGAGAAACTGCGGCTGAATATGATTCGCTATGAGCCGTCCTTTGAAAAAAAAGGAAAAGTTACAACTTCTCAAGGAATCTCTAAAAACAAAAAGACATGACACAGAAAAGAAAACTGGCATCTCTTTTTCGGCACCATCTTCCCCTGTCAGAAAACAACATCCTGTGGTCCCGCCACCAAGTCTCAAGAGTTTAAGCAAAGTACAACCACACATGACAACACTCAGGAAGGAAACCAAATCATCTGGAAAATTTCCCATCCCTTCCCCAAATCTTTCCCCTAAGAAAACACCCATCAATTCCCCTCATAAACCGGAAAAACAAAAAAGACAACGTAGTCCATCATCTGATTCACCAGAGCCAATAGCAGAAAAGAAGCTAAAATCAAAACCCATATTCAATACAGGGGAAGACGTGTGCTGGATCTCGAAAGATCTTGAAGAAAAGGCTTTAATGCACGCCAAAAAAGTAAAAAATATAAAAACTCTTTTAAACTTCCGAAAAATACACAACTTGGATGTAGAGGACCCTCGAAATTTCCCTAAAGCAAAAAAGGTCCTCACCGTTGTTCGGTCAGGAGTTGCTGGAAAGCAGATATGGGCGATGATGGCTGAATGTAATGAAACATTTGGAATGATCCCGCCCATGGCCTGTTTTGACGATGATGTAGTAAAGAAACTACAACAATATTGTTCAGGGAGGTTCCCAGTTTTTGTTCATCCCTCCCTGTATAGAGCGTTAAAATTAACCTTCCCCTTGGACACTGGCAGCCTGTCTCCTGATGGTTCCATCAAGAGTGAGATGGGTACTGACTCATTGGGAGAGGCTGTCGGTGTCCTGACCCCGGCCGTGTTCAATGCAGGAGAGCAACCCTAATCGGTTTTCATCATGGCTCTCTGGTTAGCAAGTGTGAATGCCCGAGGCCTGAGGTCGGAGTCTCGCAGGGCGAGGCTCTCTCGTGACCTTCAGCGTCTTGGGGTGAATATTTGTTGTGTACAAGAGACCCGGTTTTCTACTCACGACTATGGGAACATACTGTCTAGGGGGTTCTCCCACTATTCAGCCAGTTTTGATGGCCGTTCAAGAGGTGTCACTTGGCTGGAAAGCAAGTCTTTGAAGGCTGCGTGTGTTCTTGTCTTTGCAGATCCAGCGGGTAGACTTTGCATGCTGGATGTTACTATAAAGGATAAGGCTCTTCATCTCATTGGGGTTTATGCGCCCAATGCCCATTCTGAGCAGCCTGCTTTGTTCCGGTGGATCGAGCCGTTTCTGATGACTTCACAGCAGGCAGTTTTAGTGGGTGATTGGAATGCCGTCCTTGATCCAGATATAGATCATATAGGGCCAATTTCAGGTACTAACAACCGAGGCGTTAAACAGTTTCGGGACTTTGTCGACGCATTTGATCTTGTCGATAAGTACCGTAATGAACACCCTTAGGAGGTAGTGTGGACTTGGACTAATAGTTATCTAGACCGAGTCTTAGTTAGGAGAGTCGATGTAGGGCTCTTACGCTTGTCCAGGTCCATGTAAACTTAGATAAACCTAAAGTTAGGATGGCTGGCTACTGGAAATTAAACTCATCATTATTTGGTGAGCAAGATTTCCGGTACCAGCTGCTACTAATGATGCAGAGGGAACTGACGAGAGCAGTTACGGGAAATGCCTGGTGGGATAACTTAAAATCCAAAATTAGAACGTTTGCTGCTGATTATAGTCGTCGGCTTAATCTAGATAGATTAGCAGCGCAAACGGCTTTAGAGCAGAAGGTTGATCGGGCGGTCAAATCGCCTGTTAGTGGGGACATAGCTTTAGCTAAAGCAGAGTTGGCCTTCTTGCTTATCAAGAAGGATCAAGCTCTGGTAGTTAGGGTTGGGTTAAAAAGAATGTTCTCTGAGGCAATGAATATGGCCGCTGAATTGCGTGCAGAGGAAGCTCGGAATCCATCACGGCGACATATCGCATGCGTCACATTGCCGGATAATTGGACCGTGACTACAAACAAGGTCATATGCGAGGCTTTTCGTGACTACTTTCAGGAGCTTTTTACCAGGGAGGCCGGTCTGAGCCCGGCTCAGTTCGACGCCTATTTAGCTGACTTTCCCTGCCTCGAGGCAGCTGAAGCAGCTAGGTGCCAGGGTCCCATTACAGAGTTGGAAATCTGGGAAGCGCTGAAACAAGTTGGCCTGGACAAATCTCCGGGACTAGATGGTCTTCCGTATGAGGTGTACTTCAGACAGTCGCCCGTTTTTGTTCCGCTGCTGGCACTGATTTTCGGCAACTGAATGAAGCAGGGGTCTATACCCCAACGCTTCACCAGGGGCGTGATCATGTTGTTACGCAAGGACAAAAACGGTGGGGATGGGTTAGGTAACTTTTGCCCTTTAACTATGTTAAACACAGAGTTAAAGATTTTGGCTATGGTCTTGGCCAACCGTTTGCAGGTTGTCCTGTCTCGTCTGATTGGCTCGGAGCAGACTTGTGCTGTGAAGGGTAGGTCTATTCAGGACAATCTTCATATGGTATGCCTGATCATTGAGCAAGTCGACAGTGAAGCCGCGCCGATCAATTTAGATCAGTCCAAGGCCTTCGATAGGGTCGACCATCGGTTTCTGGAGGCTGTTCTTTCGGCGACCAGTTTCGGGCCGTCCTTTCGCACCTGGATCAGACTTCTGTATGCATCTCCCGGTGCGCTGGTGGAAGTGAATGAGGTACGATTGAAGCCTTTCGTATTGCCTCGCTCCATTCGTCAAGGTTGTCCACTTTCGCCTTTGCTTTACGTTCTTGCGTTGGAACCTTTCCTTTGTAAGTTAAAGGCAAATCCGGTCCTACGCGGAATTGCCCTGCCTGATGCTACATCAGCCAGTTATTCTGCCTATGCTGACGACGTTTCGGCTCTCGAGTCGAGCAGAGCCGAAATTGACGAAGTCAGCAAAGAAATCAGTTGTTATGGGATGGTGACAGGGGCCAAGATCAACCGCGATAAGTCTGTTGGCTTGTGCGTGGAAGGGAGTTTCTATTCCTAGACCTTTCCACTGGACGGAAGAGACGGTCAAGATTCTCAGCGTCTGGCTTGGTCCTGATCTCCAGTTGGAAATGAATTGGTCAGAGGTGCGATGGAAGGCCGAGATCGCAATTAATTTGTGGTCTCTGAGGAATCTTTCCTTAAAGGGGAGGGCGGAAGTATGTGTTTCACACATCAACCCAATTCTCCTTTACCAACTCTCGGTACTTCCACTTCCGTATGGCACTTTGCTGGCGTTCGTGATGCTCTTGTTCTCCTTCTTGTGGAGAGGCAAGGCCGCCAGAGTCACTCGGGGAATCTGTTGCCTTCATCCTTCTGAAGGCAGTCTGGGCATGACAAGCATTGAGATTCGTCAACATATGCTTCGCATCAGATTTCTAGATCGAATGTATCGCAAACCGGATGAGGAGGGCGCCTTCTGGAAGGAAGACGCTCGTAAGAACTTCCCATCCCTGAGAAGTGTGCACTCGTGTGAGGAGGAGGCAGAGCCGAATGCTCCTTCTATCGCAAATGTCGTGTTGCTCTGAAGTGACTCTTATGGGCATCCAGGCGTTGTCTCGTAGGGCATTATATCAAGTGTTAGTCAGGGGGTCCGTTCATGATAATCTGATTGACGATCTCGGTCTTACGAAGCAGGAGGCTCGCTCAATATGGCCTTGAGCCCCGGGTTGAAATGTCTCAATAACGATGAGGCATCACTCACCTGGCTGGTGATTCGTGGGGCCCTCTGGGTCGCCAAAAGACTTTGTTCAGCTGGTTTGGAAAATTCTCCAAACTGTCGTCGCTGTGTTGGAGAGGTAGAGACCCTGTGTCACGCCTTCTTTCAGTGCAGCCTGGTAGTGCCATTGTGCAAGTTTGTTGAAGGCCTCATGGTCCGCATGCTGCAGGGAAAGTTTGTAGCGCTGTCGCACTGTTGATGACGAAGGTTGAACAATATGTGTTCCACTGCTTGCTAGGAGTTATGAGAGTCGTGATTTGGACGACGCGACAGAAGGGATTCTATGGAGGCGAGAAGTTCACTTCTTCCCAACTGATCTTGTACTTTAAGCATCAGCTTAAAGTCAAGATTAGGACGGAAAGGCAGCGGCTCTCTTCATCTGAATTCAGCAAAAGGTGGGTGCATCTTGTGCGCTTGTGTCGTGTGAAAGGGGCTGACCTTGAGTGGCATTTTGATGCCGGTTAGGCATCAGGATATTGCTTTTCCTGGGTTGAACTAGTGCAACCCATCCAGAAACTAGGCTAGGTTAGGTTCAGTTTTTGATGTTTTAGTTTCTTTTTCTTTTTTATTCAGGAATGATTGTTTTATACTATTATAGTCCCGCATTGATTTCGGCCAGAGAACTGGTATTTCTGCCACATTTAGTGATTGTGGGGGGAGGGGGTTATTACTAATAACATTTTCTTTAGTTTCTTGTAAATACATTTGTGATCATATTGTAAATACTCATTGGGGTTAATTTTTAGAATTATTGTTTTATTCCCCTCTCCCCAGAGACATTGACTTGAATATATGGGGATTAGTTAGTTATTTCATAGAGATGATGAGGTATTATGGTGTTTGTAGTTTGAAAGGTACGTATGAATGTGTCATTTTGGTGTAAGGAATATTATTCGTACGATTGGGTCAGTGTTTGCGGCTAGCTAAGTTATAATTAAGACAGGGGAATGGGGAGAGGACGGTCTTCTTCTATTTCGGCCTTGTACCACATTTCTGTATAATTACAGAATAAATATCGCCACATTAAGGCCAAACCCCAGATGCATCAAGGAGTACCTCCTTCCTTTGACAAAAACCATTTGAAAACACTATAACATCTCATTGATTTGTATTTGAAGATACGCTTTTTGCAGGTCAAGCAGAGCCATATTGGCTCATTGCTGCTGCCATTCCTTCATTCGTTCAGCACACACATTTGCATCCGCCATAAAGGCATCTATGTATTGATTTATCTCCCTACAGTCTACGTATTCTCTTCTTACCCATTTTTTGTTTGTTTATCTGTTTGATTTCAAATAAAATTTTCTTTTTTGTTATTCTTTTGTTTAATTATATATTTCGTTACTGTGAAAAGAATTTAAAAAAAATATATCTTGTCTGAAAAGAGAATATGGGTAGAACTGCTAGAAAAAAACTTATTTGGCACAAAAAAAAAAAAAAAAAAAATGTCCCTCCTGACAAAACTTCCGAAAAAAGCAGATGAAGATGCAGAAGACCTCCCAAATTGATTCCAAATTCTTCTCAAAATGTAAAAGTAAAAAGTAGTCCTGGAAGAAGTATGGTGGCCGCTAATGGCGAAAATTCTTCCAGAGAAACCACTTTACAAGAAGAAGGTATGGTAGCCCAATTTGGCCAAAATTCTGAAACTGGTAAAGTTTCACAATACGGAAGTATGGTAGCTGATAACGGCCAAAGTTCCGTAAATAAACGACAAGACGAAAATATGGTGGCTGAATGTAACCGAAACTCTGAAAATCAGACTCCCAAGAATAATGACGCAGACAGAGAGATACCCTCATTCTGGAAGTCCCCGCCTAAATGTAAGATCAACATGACGGAGTTCCTGGAGAAAGCCAAGAGCTACGCACATCTAGTGACAGCAGATGAGCTCTTGTCCAATCCTGCGGAGCTAAAGAAAGTTGAAAAAAGAATTGTGTCAGTCTTTGTGGTGGACAAGCGTTCGTGCAAGATTTGTCGCTCCACAAAAGACGCTGTCATTAAAGCCTTGACTTCTTTGGGCATCAAACCTCAGCAAGTCATTAAAGGGAAAGGCTTCTTTATGTGGGACGTACTGTTGCCCATGCCTGCCGATTGTGAGGAAGCTTAAACACGTGACCTCATAACAAAAGACCTCATATTGCGGACAGAGTATGAAGGCAGGCGGAGGACCAACGTTTCAGTCTATGAGGTTCCTCCTCAGATTGTCAGGGAGCATTTGGCCGCTTATCTGTGCCAATTTGGACAGATACTCAGTGCTTCCTCAGACAATTTGACCAGAGGGTGGAGTTTGGAGTTGATGATCAGTCAAAAAGCCTTCCTCTCCATCCCCAACTGTCTGGAATTAGATGGCGAGAAGATGCCAATAATAGTGACGGGTCGAAAACCGGCATGCTGGAAGTGTGGAAAGATTGGTTCCGTTTCCTCTTCCTGCACAAAGAAGAAGGCCTCTGATGTTCTGGCCCTGGCCCAACCAAATAGCTCTTTGGTCGAGTCTGTTCAATCCGTCTCGCCTGTAGTGGGCATACCTGCGACCAGGACCGGTGTGGAAATCCCCCCCGTTGGGTCTAAATCTCAGCCCCCATTCCCTGAAAAGCCTTTGTCCGCCGCTAGTGCAGTTAGAGAGAAGGAAGTGGATGCGGGGTGCCTTTCATTTCACGTGAGTGTTTTCGTATTTGTTGTTGTGTTTGAATGAGTGCGTGGGATGAATGATTGTTTTATACTATTATAGTCCCGCATTGATTTCGGCCAGAGAACTGGTATTTCTGCCACATTTAGTGATTGTGCTGGTGGTGGTGGTGGGGGGGGTATTAATAATAATATTTTCTTTAGTTTCTTGTAAATACATTTGTGATCATATTGTAAATACTCATTGGGGTTAATTTTTAGAATTATTGTTTTATGCCCCTCCCCCCAGAGACATTGACTTGTATACATGGGGATTACTTAGTTATTTCATTGAGACGATGAGGTATTATGGTCTTTGTAGTTTGAAAGGTACATATGAATGTGTTATTTTGGTGTAAGGAATATTATTTGTACGATTGGGTCAGTGTTTGCGGCTAGCTAAGTTATAATTAAGACAGAAGACCATCCTCTCCCCATTCCCCTATTTCGGCCTTTGCCACATCTCCGTATAATTACAGAATAAATATCGCCACATTAAGGCCAAACCCCAGATGCATCAAGCAGTACCTCCTTCCTTTGACAAAAACCATTTGAAAACACTATAACATTTCATTGATTTGTATTTGAAGATACGCTTTTTGCAGGTCAAGCAGAGCCATATTGGCTCATTGCTGCTGCCATTCCTTCATTCGTTCAGCACACACATTTGCATCCGCCATAAAGGCATCTATATATTGATTTATCTCCCTACAGTCTATCACTGGCCGTACCTTAGCCTTGGTGGCTTGTGCAATGGCCATTAAGGGGATTAATCCTCTGGGGTGCCCCAATCAGTCTTGCGGATATGGTATCAGCCAGCCATTCGCGATCCATGTTTCCAGTCCACTCTCGCAGGCAGCTCTGTTCTTATTCGACACTATATTCCACAACTGTATTGTGCAATTGAGCTGGCGCTTTATTTCCTGTCCACTTCCATTCCGCTGTCCAAGTCTTTGTTCCTTGGTCATACATGATACAGAAATCCCGTTCTTCAATTTTAATGGCGGCACGATTCACATTCCCCCCCCCCCACGAGACGCATGATCATAACACCGCCTAGTTTACGTATGGCATAGATTCTGATTAGCAAATGGTACCCCAGAGGCTTGTCACAAACCACCAGTGTGTCCACCTCGGCACAATCACCTCCATCTGTTAGGATTGAAATCACTCCAATTCCGCAGCACATGTGAACATTCCATCAATCGTTCTAATCATCACATGTTGCTCTTTCCAGGCCTGACAGCAGTTTGCACTGATTATCGAATGGGAACATCCCATATCTATGAGAGCCAAACATTGCGCGCCATTCACGCATATCCTGACTATGGAAAAATCCGTACTTACTGGTTGATAAGGGGAAAGGATGGCGACAGTTCCTTGCCCCCCCCCCCCAGCCTGTTTCACAGAGAGTTCCACGCTAGATGCCCCCCCCCGATTGTTACAGTGATAGCAACATGGTTTACTACAATTCCCGTTACCTGTATTACTTTGACTCCTGCACTTTCAGGAGAAGTGGTTGGGACCACCACACGCAGCAATTATTGTTTCAAAAACATTATCTGAGACCTTGCTGTTGGATGTAGTTTATCTCCGTACCCAGGACGCGGATGTAGTTTATCGTCATACCCAGGATCTTTTTACAAAAAACGTATAGCTGGCAACATTATTGTTTCAAAAACTTAGAGCTGGCAACATTATTTTTCCGAAAACATTATCTGAGACCTTGCTGTTGGATGTAGTTTATCGCCGTACCCAGGACGCGGATGTAGTTTACCGTCATACCCAGGACGTGAGTAAGACTTGGAAAACTAGGAGTTCACTATTTGCCCATAGCTGGGACCCTAACAGGTGCTACCACCCTGGGTCAAGGTGGACCTGGGAACACCAGCAATTAAGAGGTGGTTCCACGCTCCTCAAAACCTCCTGATCAGAGGCCTTGCTGTTGGATGCAGTTTAATGTCATACCCAGGACGCAAAGAAATCTGTGGTGAGTCATGATCACCTACATCCTGAAGGAACATGGCATTTTAGAACAAATAAAATCAAGAGACAATCAAGAAGCTTTAAGCTAAATAATGCAAAATAATTCTCCTACACATTCAGTAATTAAAAAATTCACAAAAAAATGAGGATTTCAAAGATATCTATTTAATGGCACCCAGCCTCTCCAGATAAATATTAGGTTGGTGCAAAATTAATGACGGTTTCTCACATATGTTACTATGTGAGAAACCGTCATTATTTTTGCACCAACCTAATCATAGTCCATAATTAAATAAAGAAGTATATGAAAATGAAAAACTCTTCAAAGATAACAAAAGATCTCGGAGAAGCAATAAAAATTGCTGCAAGTAATATTAAAATCAAAAAGTAGAAAAATTAAGAAAATCAAAATGCCAAAAACTCAATGATGGTTACAGAATATCAAGGAGTTCATATTAACATGTAAAATAATATTTTATTCAGACATATTGAATATTGTGTTAATTAATATGTTTATGTGGCCTATATATTTTAGATTTATTTATAAATAAAGATTTATGCTTGCATTAAAAAGAAAAGAAAGGAAAGACCTCAGCAAAACAAGTTACTCATATTTTTTATATATGGATAAAGTGGAACTCAAACCATATACAATTATATATATACACACACACACACACATATATATATATATATAATATATTATATATATGTATGTATATATAGATAGATAGACATCTTCTGAAAGGTTTACCAACATTGACTGCTTAATACCAATTTTATTGTGAAGAAAAATGATTTGCATAAGAAAATCTGACAGTGTATGAATAAATGAATTGAAACACTGCTATATTTACATATGTATGTCTTTATCTCCTTGATCATTGAGTTGCCACAATTACAAAATAAATGTAATCATTTTAAAACAAATTGCACTAAAATAAGTGCAATATTAAAATAATTACCACCATTCTTTCATCCTATGCAGAAACATGTTGTACGCTGTTTTAGGTTGACTACTTTGAGACTACTTCTCAGAAATGAATAAAAACATTCACCTTACGAAAAACTTTAGCTCCTCCTTCCGCATTTTTATCTATTCTAATCCATCCAGCAGACATTGCTTTATTGAAACCAATTTTGGCATTAGGAATATTTTTCTGTAAATAGAAATGATACAGTGATGTAGATATTGTTTAAAAATGCAAATGTTAATGCTTTTGAATATATATATATATATATATATATATATATATATATTTAATGAATTAAATATTTTGTAAAGGGTTTATTGAAATCTATCTTCAATTATGACAAAAAGAATTACGTGGTTTCAAACAATGAATGAAGTAGTAATCGGGTGAATTTCAGTATTTATAATACATCTTTGTAAATGGAAAATTATGTTTACTTGGGGTTATAAAGGCATAGATCTTAAAACTAATATTTTCTTAAGTATTTCATTTTAAAGATGATAAATTATCAATATACTTGTATTATTGTTCTCATTTTGGTCAATATCAATGTTATTATAGACACAGCATTTTGACTAAGAACCCTCTGGTCATCATCAAAATATCACAATCAATAGATATTCCATATTAGCTAATCGATGGACACCTGATAAAAATCAGAGGTGTATTTAGGCAAAACATTATGTCTAACATCTATATCAACCAAAGTGAGAATAATAGTTTGTAATAATACAAGTATATTATTATTATTATTATTATTATTTCCTTGTTAAATAACAAGGGACACAATTTGAGTAAAAGTGATCATTAAAGATAAAATAAAAAATATTTTCAATTCTTTCACTTATCATAGAAACCAGTAAGGATAACTTTACATAATTTCAGACAAGAAAAAATCATTATTATTTAGTGAGATTAGAAAATTGATTTTACCATAATTTCTGACTGTAATATTCCCTCTTCAGGAATTGCACAAAAGATCAAAGCTTCATGACTGCCTGAATCTGCAACTGCTTTGCCTTCATTTGTTAGTTCCAATTTCAAAGAACTTTTCTGCTTTACTTCAATCAACTTTAAGAAAATTTAAAAAAATTCAAATGCATTTTTAATACAAGGAAGGAAACATACACAGAATGTGTGTGTTACATGCACAATGTGCAAGTGACTAAACACTGGAAAGAAGAAATAATTCATATTAGTAAATAACAAAAGTTTTATGAAAAAGTAAAAATGTTTTCCAGATCTGATGGAGTTGCAGACAACTATAAATCATATATGCCCTACAGTCTGTTTCCCAACATTTGATTTAAAAAAATGCTATAAAAAAAGAAAAAAAGGTAAATATCATTTGCTTTATACTCATTGTATAGACTAATATTCAGACTAATATACTCATTGTGACTGGTATAGTCACATATTTGTTGTTGTACTCTATGGCCTACCATAAGGTGTCTGTTATATACTGTATTCTTATCAGAATATTGAACTGGACCCATTATTCACTGTATGAAGATATGTTCTTGTTCTGTTTTTCCATACTTAGTGGATAACACAGATCGATCGATCGATCGATCTCTCTCTCATCTATTTACCTTTGTGTCACTTGCCTGTTTCTTCTACTAAACCAGAATAAAAGACTTTTCCAAACTAACTGACCTAGGGAGTGAACTCATAACTTTTTTTCACCCAAATTCATCCCAAGCAAGGCAATAAAGCCCCTATGACACAAGGGGGGGGGGTACTGAGGGTGAAAGAATTAGAAAACAGAAACATTACTAATGAACAAGAACAATAGAAAAGTAATCAGGAAGACAGTAGTGATTGGCATTGCATTTAAATTTTTAAATTTGACTGGAAAGCATGGAGAGCCAGAAGAGAGTTCCACAAGCAGGAAATAAGAGAAAAACTGTCAGTATAGAATTTACGGGTTACATCCAGCCAACTCAACTGTAAATTGATGAAACCTCATTGCCAGTCTAGTATTACACAAAGTCTAGGTACCATAGTTTAGAGTTAATCCAAACAATTACTATGAAAGCATTTATAGAAAAGGCACAAGGAAGTAACTTTACAGCAATGGGAAAGTGACTGAGGTCAGGACTAATAATATTGCAAATTCTTCTTCGGATTTTAATAGCAGGAGCACTGGACCATGTGGCAGTAATATTCTAAGCATGGCCATATAGCAGACTTATAAATATCTAAGATAAATTCTGGAAAAAAAAAAAAAAAAAAAAAAAAATTGTGTAGCATGACACAGTGAATCAACTTTCCTAGCAGATGAGCTGGTAATGGATTAAATATAGTCTTTTCACTTCATGCCAACTGGGAACATTAGCCTGAGAAGACACAATGAGTCACTCTCTTGGAGGTTAGCATCAGTTATGTTGATGGAAAGCAGAAAGAGGTCTCTCAGATGATTAATAGACAGCAGTTTTGTTTTGGAGGCATTAAAATTATCTGTTGTTTTAACCAATGCCTTAATCTACTTGGCTGCATGTCTTTTGGACAAACCAGTTATGTAATTTTGGAGCCTTAAACATATCTGTATGCAAATAATGGAATTTTTGAGTCCCCCTTTCTTTCTTAATCAAAGGCTCCTGATGGTATTCATCTTTATGTTCGATCTACTGAGAAGGTTTATCAATGCCTAACGAGTTCTGATTCATAATCAATGGGTAAGTCGATATGAAACCTACTGCAGGAAAATTTTCTGCCAAAACAGTCACGAATCAAAAGAAACATGATTGCGCAAGCATGTATCAAGTATAGCATTTAACGGACCATATGAAAAGCTCTGTCCACTTTGTGAAGACCATCAGAGATGATTTCATTCATACCAATCAGATTGTGGGCTTGGATGTTGTGAGATTGTTTACCAAGATTCTCCGACAAATAAGGTTCTATTCCTAGCTGAAAATAAATGTGTTGCTTTTGAAATTGGCCTCTAGTGATGAGTTGGCCTGTAGTACAGGATGCCATGTTACTGGCAAGAAGAAAGATTAGCCATAGGATCATAATGTCAAACAGATTAAAGGAAATACTTTGAGGAATTTGCTATGAGAATGCTAAAGCTGACCATGTGCGTTAGATATGTAGATGATCCCTTCATACTCTGACCCCAACAGAAATATGCACAAACATTACCGGACAATTTAAACTCGGTAAAACTTTCCATATAAGCCACAATGGAAAAGGAAGCAGAAGCTTAACTGGCCTTCCTGGATGCATTAATAACTTGTGCAGAATATAGATTCAGGATATATATTTTAAGTCAATTCACCCAAAGTAAGGTGATAATGCCAATGATATACAAAGGACTACTGGAAGTGAAAGAGAATGAGAAGACTTTAGAAGGAATCAGAAAGCCAATCCTAAACAGGAAACAAAGGATAAACCTCTACTCCTGTTCAAAAAACCAGGTCGGAGTGTGAACCAGTTGAGGAAAAAAAATAAATAACTATTAAATAAAATTTCAGAATTTAGGTGGAGTTGAACTTCAATTCCCACTATACATACAGCATCAAGAAACATTAGGTCAAACTCAGGTGACAACTGAGACATATCAACAGGCGATGATCAACATTAGAAACACTTTTGAAGATAACATCAAACTACACAAACAGGGACAGAAGAGTCAAAGAAAATAATTAAAAATCTCCCACAGTCATAAGTGGTGCCTATGAAAATATTTAAAAGACCTGTGGCCCATATGTCAGAATAGCATTCAAAAGCAGTTTGATCCTTCAGCAATATCTCACAAAGTTCACCACCTTTGAAAATAACATGACCAAGAATTGTATGTATATTCCATCCCATGCAGTTATGACAAGGAATACAAGAGTTGAAGAAATCAATTACCCACTAAAAGTAAGAGTGAAGGAACAATGAAAAGCGGTAGCCCAAGTTGAGACATTGAAATCAAGTATAGCTGATGATGATATATGGAGGGAAAAAGAGTGGTCATCAACCCCTGTGGAATGAAGTCAAGATAAACAGTGAACAACACTGAAAGATAACTGAAAAAGATAATGTTTTTGGTAGACCTAGCATAGAAATGAACATCATGTGGAAGTCTCTGATTAAGAAAGGACACTCAGAAATTCCACCAACTGAGTACAGATATTAAGTTTAAGGCTCACAAATTACACTGGCCTGTCTAAGAGCAGCTTAAAGCATTGGCTAAAGTACATTTTGTATCCTTGCAGTTTCCAGGAGTTGGTTAGTACAGAGACATAATATAATCTGCTTCAGTAGAAGAAATTGACAAGCAACACTAAAGAGAATAGACTTGAAAGGTATTATCTGATAAGAGATATAACCTAAGCATGGAAAGGTGAATAAAAACAATCTACTCCAGTGAAAGGAATATGTGTTCTGATAGTTACCCAGTATGACAGACACCAGGATACCAGAGAGAATATAACAGCTAAAGTGTTGTAAGTATAACAACAAAGATAGGGATACTAGTCCAGATAGAAAGGGATATAATCATTCTTCATTTCAATAATTCAAAAATAAAGAAAGCAAATTACAATTTAGGATAAAGTTATTTATTTATTAACTATATAGATATGCAAATATATTTAAATAAACTATTTAAATTAAATTTAAAACCGAATTTTCAAGTTTATTAAAAGCATAAACATTTACTACTTATACTGCTTGCACGCCAACAGAAAAAGAAAATTTGTTTGATTGATTGATTGATCAGGTTAAACTAAAACTTCAAGTTTTGTACTTGATGAAAACCTAATACATAGTTGAAGTATGTGTATGTATATGTGTATATATATATATATATAAATAAAAAGAGAGAGAGAGAAATAATTATAACAGCACAAACAATTTTGATACCTCTTTCAAGGCTCATTACAATCAAGATAACTGCAATAAATAAATTAAAAACAATGATATTCAATAGTCAATTTATGACTGGGTAAGGAAATGAAGTTTCATTTTTTTCTAAAATGTGTTGCATGCATGATCGATTTTGACAGAAGTAGCAGCAACATTAATAGGTAGGTTAAGTTGGTTGATTTTAAAACATTGTTAATGTTCAAGATATATATTTTGTTTTGGATTAAAAAAAAAAAAAAAAAAAAAAAAAAAAATACTAAGTCTTAAAGGACAAAAATGAATTAAAAGTTTTAATGTTGGCCTTTCTATATTAATTACCATCAAAAACATTTCCATAAATTGTTTTAATATTTTATATTATTTAAATTAACTTTTTTTTTTTAATTTAGAAGAATAGAATTTAAATATAAAAATACAAATAATATTTATAGAATTTAAGAAATAAACTCAATGAGAGGAAATGGGATCTTTAAAACATTTCTTTGCTAACCTGAAGATAACACTTGCTTTAATAATAATATCATAGTAAATATTTCTATCATTTGTCAAAATGAGAGTTTGTAAGCTTGTGAAAAATGATTTAAAGAGGAATTAATTAAAAAAAAGACAAAAGTTTCCAGTGTATGTTTTTATAAGCTATAGGGGTTATTTAGGATTTTTTGATAGAGTTGAGTTTTTGAAATAAAAGAGGATTTTTAAAATGTTTAATCTCTATTAGTTGTATTTTTTTTAGAAGGATCATTGACAGTTTATTTTTGGTTAGGTGTTTCTTGTCTCTTTGGAATGTCTTTTTAGGGTCATTAACAAGGAAGATCCTTCAGTTGTTGAGCAGTAATCAAATCCTTATGGTCTCTTTTTGTAAGACACTGCCTTTGTAAGTGATTTTTGTGTGTTGTGAGAGGGAATTCTTGGTTGATAAAGTGTTGCTGATATGTTTTGTTGATTTTCTTGTTTCTCTGTATTTCTTCTTTTTGTTTTGTTGGAATATGGTTTGTGATTTTAATTTTTTTTTTTATATTAGTTCAATTTTGCAGAGATTGGTAGTGTATTTTGAATGTTAACCAATCATCTCCTTTGAGTTTTAGAAGCTTTTCAATAAGTGCTTCGAATTTATCTGTTTCACTGGCATGGGTTGTAGTTGATGTCTTTTGCACAATAAGATATATTTCTGATCTGGGTTTATATCATTCATACCACTGGCAATGATGTTTCTTCTGTATTTTACTTCCTTCCAGGATTTCCTCTTCTTTCCACTAGATTTTGCATATTCATACGTATACCAGATGACAACACATTCAATTTCTCTGTTACATTCTCAATTAGTGTGATCAGGGTTTCTCTGCACCTCTTATACATTGGTTGTCTCATATAATTGGCTATGTAATGCCTATATTTCTGGCATCTAAAAAGGAAGGGCATGCATTGGTTCAGTTTCTCAACAGTAACCTATTTTGGGTATGTTGGAAGTAACTATGTATGCATTTGTTTAAATTAGTTTGCCTTCCTTTTACAGGTTTATCTTTTTTAAGCTCCTTGATATTTGAGCCTCATTTTCACCCAGTGCACAAAAAAAAAAAAAAAAAAAAAAAAAAAAAAAAAAAAGGAGAGTTTAGAGTTTATGTTATCCTTGTTTGTATTTAGTGGAAACATTTTCTATTTTCATGCTATAGAATGTGATGCGTCTTCCATTCTTCCCACACCTTCTATTTCAACCTGAAGATTATCATTATACATTTTTTTTGACAGTCTTTTGGAGTCAACCTGGTAGGTAGAACTTTTTCTATAATAAATGATGGTTGTTTTGACACTGGAATGATGATAGTCTAGCATCAGAAATTTTAAAATCCTAGCAAATCTTTTTCATTTTCAGTCACTATCTGAATCAATGTTAGTATGTAGTTGCTTGAGTGATTTAGAAGATATTATAATTTTTCTTCAACAGAAACTTATTGTCCAGGCTTACCACCCACCTCAAAGACCAATATTGGAAAATATCAAGAGAAAAACCCATATGACATGACATGAATACACAGATAATATGCTTGTGTTCACGGGAAACACTGAGCACCTACAAAATGTTTTGGGGTAAGATTAGGTGTTTT
This sequence comes from Acanthosepion lycidas, assembly GCA_963932145.1. Classification (NCBI taxonomy): domain Eukaryota; kingdom Metazoa; phylum Mollusca; class Cephalopoda; order Sepiida; family Sepiidae; genus Acanthosepion; species Acanthosepion lycidas. The sequence continues at coordinate 109,013,486 of OZ010580.1, read as the reverse complement.
ACAGCCATGTTGAAGTTTTGAGTTTTTCAAAGCATTAACAACTGCCTTCTGACACATATAAGCTCTAGTGTTAACCACAACTGTATTCAGGTTAGGAAGGATCAAGTTCAAGTAGTTTAAAGTGTGAGTGTGTGTGTGTAAGTGCTAGGTTTTGCCATGATGAGCTGATTGATTAGATTGGTTCTTTTCAACAACCAATCTAGCCCAAGAAGGGGACAAATTATGCAATTCACATGAAGTTAATGAATTACTCAGTTATCTGAATCCTGTCCTTAGACATCACAAGTTGCCACACATGAGCAACAGTTGATCCAATTTTTTCTTGGAATGGGGGGTAATCTTCTATTCTAAGTCTAACTGACAGGCCATAATAAGCAAGTATACTGACTGAGAAAACGGATTAAGAATGATTTCCTGCAAACCCAGCATTGTGTTTATATAGGTACCTCTACGAGATCGCTAAAAAAAAAAAAAAAAAAAAAAAAAAAAAAAAGAGTATAGCATGATGAAAAAGACGTCAAACTTGACGAAAACAAAATTTTATCGTCTAAATGTTTGTTATTATTAAGAGGAAAGATCAAAGTATTTTGGGGGTATTTTTTTTCCATTTTTTACTCGTTCCTAGCACATCCGAAATTTTCGTTAAAAATCTATTTTTTTTTGAGTCAGCAAAATTGACTTTTTTTTTTTCCATTTAAAAAAAAAAACAAAAAAAAACTGGAAATCTCACTTTGAAATTCTTTTAAAATATCAATTATTTTTTCAAAACTTATTTTAAGAAAATCAGAAATTATAATGTTTATTTAAAATATTTTGAACCAAACTTAGCTTAGCATTTGTGCCAAAAAGATGTAATTTGAAAATAAAACAAAGCAGGTCATAAACTTTTGCGAAGGAGAAAAGTGAAATAATTTACATTTAAGTGAACAAATTATTTACCTAGTTATTTTTAACAAAAACTTTCAGCGGTCTATTTTTTTTTTTTTGTACTTAGCTTTCACCTTTACGCTTATGATGCTTTATGGAAAATATATTATAAAGAAATTAAAATAAGACTGTTAAGAGTAGGTACCTCCACGAAATCGCGAAAAAAATCGCATAGTCTGATGAAAAAGACGTCAAGCTTGATGAAAACAAAATTTTTTGTTTATGTTACTATTAAGAGTAAAGAACAAAGTAATTTTTGATTATTTTTTTAAAATTTTTCTGTCTTTATTACAACATTCTAATTTTCGATTGAAAAAACTTGTTTCGCGTCATCACTGGAAGTCTAGTAAAAATAACAGCGAATTTTTTGTGCACTTTTTTCTTATGACACATTAATTTTGAAAATCTTGCAAAAATAGAAATAATTGTCAGATTTTAATGAAACTTTCAGAAACTATTCAGGAATGATGGAAATTATAAATATGTTATTTTTTTTTTTTTTAAGTCATAAAAATATATATATATATATATATATATATATATATATATATATATATATACACACCCCCATAAATATATTAATAAATACTCTAAAAATTTATGGACGAAGCACGCAAGTCATTATATTAGTTAAAAACACAAGGCTTTGAGGAATGTAAATCATGTTTTACTTTTTTAAAAACCCAACCTCGTAAACCTAAAATCAGCTCTGAATTGTAACATACAAAACCCAATAAAACAAAGATACTATTTAATTTTAAATGCTTTTAGTTGCTTTTATTTGTTTTTATCAATATGCATAATATTGTCTGAAGGCAAAAAACTTTTTCGATGAAAAATGAATTTTTAAATGAATTGTTATTTAATAAATTATTTTATTATTTTTACATAAAGTTACTAAAAGTTGTTAAATATTCTAAAATTAGCAGTACTGACGAATCCTGTATATAATGTTTTTTTTTAGGTACCTGTATCTGTCCAGATTATAAATAGCACAAGGTTTTTACAGTCAACGAACCAGCAGTGAGAATAATCTTACTGTTCTTTACCCTATGTGGGGAAAAAAAAAGGTTAAATCAAATGTACGGAGGCCCGGAAGAAACATGATACAATAAAAACATCACGTGACTTGATTTGTACGGCACTGTTAACGGCCTTTACATTTATATAAAATTACTTTAAAAAAATTATAATAATTCCCATCATTCCTGAAAGTTTCATTAAAATCTAACAATTATTTCTATTTTTGCAAGATTTTCAAATTAATGTGTGTGATAAGAAAAAAAATGAATAAAAAATTTGCCATGTTATTTACTAGAGTTCCGGTGATGACGAGAAACAAGATTTTTCAATCAAAAGTTAAAACGTTCTAATAAAGACAGAAAAAGTTTAAAAAATAATGAAAAATTACTTTGTTCTTTCCCCTTAATAGTAACAAACATTTTAGTAATAAAATTCTGCTTTCGTCAAGTAAGGCCTTTTTTTCATGCTATGCCTACTTAAAACTAACAAGGTAAATAAGTTGTTAACGTAAAGATAAATTGTCACTTATGACCTTCCGTACTATAAATTTCCGCACGTAATATGTCAGTGCGTGATGAAAAACAGGCACATGTCATTTGTCAATCAACACCGCAGTTCAGACCGGCTTTCTCCCATTTGAAAAAAACATGTTTTCATCACAGAAAATAAGCAATCTGTTTCAAAATATATTAAATAAACTTTATAATTTCTAATTTTTTTTAAATTAATTTAAAAAAAAAAAAATCATAATTGATTTTTTAAATAAATTTTAAACGGCAACATTCACTTTTTTTTGTAAACAAAAGTTAAAAAAACGGGAGATTATCGATTTTCTGTCAATTTTTCCAATTAAAAAAAAAAAAAAAAAAAAAAAAAAAAGATTTTTAACGAAAATTTTGGACGTGCTAGAAATTATTAAAAAATCTAAAAAAATATTCAAAAAAATACTTTGATCATTCCTCTTTATAATAACATTAACATTTAGACAATAAAAATTTATTTTAATCAAGTTTAGGGCCTTTTTTATTCATGGTATGCTATTTTTTTTATTGATCTCATGAACAGAGTGACATTAAATTTCATATTTCCTAAGAAATATATCTAATTAATAATTTATAGGTACCTTTCTTATGAAATTTTAGCAGAACTGTACATAAAATACTATAATTTTATGTACATTTATTACATTTTTTTTGCATTCATTTTTATTATTAATTTTGATATTTCATTTATGGAAAAATGTTATAACAGATTAATATAAAAATAAGATCATATAAATTTCATAAGATGATACTGATACTTGTAGGTACACTTCTCAGTTGAAATTGAAAAATCAAATTATCTTCTCCACATGTGTTTCACAAAAAAGTAAACGCCTTAACAGCGGAGAACAATGCTTAACTCAAATAACGCAACTTAATTATAATTTTGGTTGGTCTTCCGAACTTTATAATTACAGCCCGGTTATAAGCACAAAATTACATTTTGAAACAACTTAAATGTAAAATCTATTATAATTAAAGAAATAACAAATAATTGTATTAAAAATTCATTTTTCATCGAAAAAAAATTTTGCTTTCAGAAAATATTGTCCATATTGATATCATAAAAACAACTAAAAGCAAATTATAAAAGCATTTGAAATTAAAAATATCTTTGTTTTATTGAGTTTTACTTTTTTTTTTGTATATGTTACAACTTACAATTCAGAGCTGATTTTCAGGTACGTTGGCTCCAATTAAAAAAAAAAAAAAAAACAAAAAAACAAAAAACAAAACACGATTTGCATTCCTCAAAGGAAGCCCTGTGCTTTTATTGTAATCTTAGTGATTACAATAATACGATGCGATCGAATTTCTAGCGTTTTCATAAAATTAGTTATTTGGAGGGGGGGTAATAAATATTTAAAAAAACATTTCTACCATGACTAAGAAAAAAAAAAAAAAAAAAAAAAAAAAAAAAAAAACATTCGATCATCTGTGAATAGTTCCTGATAGTTTCATTAACATCCGACAATTATTTCTATTTTTGCACGATTTTTCAGATTAATGTGGGTCATACCAAAAAAACGTGCTAAAAATTGTCTATGTTATTTACTAGTTCCGCTGATACAAAAATAGAAACAAGGTTTTTTAATCAAAATTTAGAATATTCTAAAAAGAAGGAAAAATTTTTTTTAAATAATTAAAAAAACTTTGGTCTTTCCTCTTAATAATAACAATGTCCCAGGTAACGCTAAAAAAGTGGTATACCCTAGAGAAAAAAGGGTCCCCAAATTGGTTAAAAAAGTTTTAACGTGTAAAATAAAATGTTTATGTTAAAATTAAAGAGGGAAGACCAAAGTATTTTTTGAATATTTTTTCAGATTTTTTAATGCTTCCTATAAATTTTAAAAATTTTATTTAAAAATCGTTTTTCTTGAATAAAAAAAATTAGTAAAATTGATTTATCGACATTTCTGCCCGAATTTGTAAAAAAAAAAAAAAAAAAAAAAAATATAATATCGATGATTTAGATTAGAATCTTCAGAGACTTGTGCATTTAATAAAAAAAAAATTCTGGTTGCAAAAATAAATTTTTGAAGTTTTCATAAAATTAAGTTCGAGGTGTGTAACATAAAAAAAAAAATTTATAATACCATGACTTTCAAAAAGACAAACATTTCTAAAATAATTTCATTCATTTGTGAATAAGTTCTGAGTTTCATTAAAAATCCAACAAGTACTTGATTTTTGCAAGATTTTCCAAATCAATGTGTTTTTTTTCAACTGAAAACAGTGAAAAAAATATAATGCTAATATTACCTAATTTTTGACCAAAAAAAAAAAAAAAAAAAAGTTTTTCAACCTAAATTTAAAATATGCTGCAAGTGAAAAAAAAATTTTTTTTTAAATAATTAAAAAAATACCTTGGTCTTCCCTCTTTAGTTTAGTTCTAACAAACATTTGCACGTTAAAATTTTTTTTTATCAATTTGGGGACCTTTTTTCTCCAGGGTATACCACTTTTTTGGCGTTACCTGGGACGTAAACACTAACAGTAACACTAACAGGTTTTATTTCACTTGCATGTTAAAGATTCTCGTATGGAAGTCTATTCATTCTGGATCATCTTCAAATTGTTACAATTCATCTAAATAATTAAGTTTTCCCGCATGTTAAAAAAATACTATTTTGTAAAAATTAATTAATTTTTGTATGCATTAGGCTCTAACTGCTGAATTCATCCATAAAAATTTAATTATTTTAACAGTGAATGTGAACATAATCAATTTCATTTCTAAAAAATTATATCATTTATAATTATTTTTTTATAGTTTCTTTTTACTTTTGATTCAAAAGTTTTGAATCGTTACGTTAATTATTAATTTAAAAATCCTCGATTTATAAAAAATATAAATCGAGGATTTTTAAATTAATATACATCGAGTATTATAGTCATTTTTTTTTTTTTTTTAAATTGTAAACTCGAAAATTGCCATCTTTCTCTTTCGTGCTAATTAAAAAACTGACCCGAAGAAATTTTAAACGGTAAAACACGTATGATTTGCTTTAAAGTTAAAAATAAATAGTTTAACCAATTATTTATCTGTGATTTAATAGTACCGGTCTTTCGCCGATTACAATTTTTAAAGAAACGTTTTCCAAGTGTTAGAAAAAAAAAGTATGAAGAAAGAATTGCATCATTCCGATAATAAGACAACCGCTCGCATACAAAAAGTAAATAAGACTAAAAACTTACACCTTCGTGAGATTGTAAACTTTTCACTGAACCAACAATTTTTTGGTGATCTTCATTCCATTTTTCGGCTAAATACAACGTGTCAACATCTTCCTCGTTGTCTAAATGCGACAAAATACGTTCTCGTAAATCAACCATGGTACTAAAAAAAAATCAACTTCAGGAACAGGAGTTTCAGTACTTTCTACTTCAACTTGCTTATTTTCTGAAATTAAAAAAAAAATACATGAACAAGTATAAATCGAATATAGCATAAAATTAAAAAAGAAAATATTAACAACACGTACAATTAATCATATGGCCATGAAAGCCGCTTTTCAAAATGTATTTCTAACGGTGCACAGGTAAAAATACGCTCTTATATTCTTGTTCCTGGTGTGAGTGACGAACTTGAAAGTTAAGTCAAAGTGCATTGAATTTTTATTTTTTAAAAGGGAAATTTTCACAGATTTTTGTGATAATCTTAAAACAAAACAGCAACATAATTTACCCAATATCTTTAGGAAATTCATCAGTTTATGAACTCATAATGATAAATGAATGTGAAAAAAGGAAAATGCAATTAATTCTCAAACTAAATAAAAAAAGAGATTTGTTACTTTTTTACATTAAAAAAATGCATACTTACATTCAGGCACAAAACTTAATACTTTTTTAGGGTGACAATAAAAGACTATCCACTGTCCAGTTATGGTAAGTTCCAGTGGAATCTTCAATGTCAGAACACTAAAAGTTTGACTAAGAATGGAATAAAATTTAACACTCAACGATGTATGTTAAATTTTGATATTCAACAACAAAATTGTTTCATTTTAATAATTTAGATCCACACACGTATATTCTACCAAAAAAAAAAAAAAAAAAAAAGGCAGATATAAAAAAGAGAGTATCAGAGGTTAAATACAACAAAGTATTCAGTATTTTACCAGTGCCTAGTCATTAGGATCTTTTACCCAGACTGCTGCTGAGATTGTAAAATATATAATTGATTGAGTTATCCATCTTTTTAATATCAGCTTTATTCAGGAGAATTGTACAAGAGGCACTGCAATTTGGAATTTTTTTTTTTTTTTTTTTTTCATATTGCTCTAAGCACTCCAGATCATGAATAATAAATTTCTAGTTAATGTGGGTCCAGGTTGCTATGTAAATTAATTGTAAATTGATCCACGGACAGAATCCAAAATAAAATATGCTCATGCCAAATGATTTCTTAAAATGTATATATATAAAAAAAAAAATAATAATTTTAAAAAATCTGTAATCCAGAGCACTTTTTTCATATATCAATTAAGTACTCCAGATTACAAATTTCAAAAAAAAAATTTTTTTTTAAATTTTAAGAAATCATGTCATATGAATATATTTGTTTCTGTTTCCATAAGGTGATCAATTTACAAAGAATTGACATTAGCAAACTGAACCCCCTATTAACTTTATGTATTCATGATATAGAGTGATTAATCTATAACAATATAGGAAAAAATATTTATGGTCACAGTGCCTATCATCTATCATGCAACAACACCCTTTATTCTTCAAAAATGAAAGTACAATTAAATTTTATTCAATTATTTATTCCCCATTATTTACAATGTCTTGTTTCCATTTATCAGGCAAATCTTTTAAGTAAAAGTCTACAGGTGAAAATGTTTTTAATATGAGCCTACATTTGAGTCTGGTTTTCATTAGAGATAGTTTTCCCATCAAAGTGTTTTGCAGTGATCAGAAAAGATAATAATTGGTTGGTACAAGGTCAAATGAATATAGTGGGTTGGGTAGAACAGACCCACCTAGTTCCATTTTTTTCCTGTATTATTTTTGCTATAGCAGCTTTATATTGTCATAAAAGAGAACAATATCTCTCCTATTGATAAGCACAGTGTGCTTTTCAACCAAACTTTTAAAGACATGTTACAGCTACAGAATGTATAAATGTTTAGTGTTATAAGAACTCTAAAAGAATAATATCACAACAATCCCATCACATGCACAACATTACCTTTCTTTCATGGAGCTCAGCTTTTGGGGTCATTTGTGGATATTTACCTTTGCATTGAACATCACCTGTTAGACATGTAAGGAATGGTGAACTAGGTGATACATTCATCATCATGTTATACTCTGCTTTAAATTAGATTCTCTTTTGAATTCACTCTACATGTCGACTGGATATAAATACTAAGAAAGTAAAATAAAAAATGAAAAAGTTGTCCTCAGCGCAGGAGCTCCAAGCATTATATCCGGTCCACAAAACAGATCCCCTCAAAAAATATAAAATAAGTCAACCAACCCAGCACATGCAACAACTCCATGCCCTACCAAATCTCCCTTTCCTCTAAGTTGCTTCTCTTAGTCACAGAGACATTCTGCTCACATTCTCTGTATTGGCAATACAAAGAATTTTATATTAATTCTTGTATTCTTTTCTTTTCACCTCACCAGAGGTTCTTATTGTTTTGTTTTCTTTCTCTTGTGTTGCCATACTGCGTTTATTTATCATTCACTCCTTTTTACTTTTTGCGATGATTTCACTTGCTAACTTCATTAAAGCTTTTCTTAACATGTCCCACTTTGAATTTCCATTTTCATTTAGTTTATTGTATTTGCTTAAATAACCTTACTCTGGTTAAAATGTTAAGTGTGACACCTCCAACATAGCCAGAGCAGTAAACATACAAACACAAACAACAGTAAAAGGAGAAAGCAAACCTTTCTCAATCCATTTTTGATCCATAATGCTAAACTTTTTCATTTCATACTCATAAGCTTTCATTCATTGATTTATTCTCAGATTTGGTGGTTTATTAAATCTACCAATCAATTTGTTTTATTCTTGTTGCATAACATCTCTCTTTATGTTTCATTAATGCATCCAAAATGTCAAGTTAACATTCATAATTGCCAGTAGAGGTCTACATACAAAAATTATCACATTGACCAAATCAAAAATTAAGAAGTTGATAGACTTTCTTAAGCATGTGTTCACATACTAATCATGATGTTTAAATGAGAATACTTCAGGCACTGCTCCAGACATACTTTGAAAATTGTGCTCTATATATTCATTTTCTGCATAAAGAATATTAGTGTATTGCTTGTGGTAGGGGTGTGAGGTTATTGTATGATAACGTTGTTTCCTCCCATATAGTTATGGGTTGAAAAAAGTTGCCAGAGAATTAATATAAACAAAATAATTTTTTACATAACACAATATATATACAGAAGGATAGAGTGATAAGTTAGAAGTTCAAATATAAATGTCCTGGTGCATACAAAGAAAGTTCTGGTGTGTGTGTGTGGTGTGTGTGTGTGTGTGTGTGTCTGTGTGTGTAAATATGTATGTATTCACATGTAGTAGTTACCTGTGTAAATGTTTGAAGGAAGTATGTATATGCATGTGTCTATGTAGGATCACACAGGAATGTCTGGGTATATTATAATGACTGTAGCATCAGAAAATTGATAAAATTAATTAATCAACTGATTATTCGAGTCAATTGTCCATCTTTTTATATATATATGCTGGCGAAACAAAGAATCCATTGCAAAATTGGTGCTTAGCTTCTGATTGGTTCACAAGTTATCGACTCCTGGTTGGGAAAGAATCTCGTCTCTGATTAGTCTGTCAGACTATGATGTGTAGAATTACTTTCTTGTTAAAACTGTTTCTATTGGTTCATGGAAATATAAATTCATAAGCTAGCAATTCCAAATATTTATCTCTTTTTAGAGATTTATTTATTTTCTATCTCTATACATTCTGCATAAATTACCTGCTGAGGAGTATAATCTGATCATTTGGGAATATCTATGTTGATGATATAACAGTATATGGTTGTATCTACAAAACTCTAATTGACCAATGTCCTTGGTATGACGGTAAACTACATCCGCGTCCTGGGTACGGCGATAAACTACATCCAACAGCAAGGCCTCAGATAATGTTTTCGGAAAGATAGTGTTGCCAGCTATACGTTTTTGAAACAATAATGTTGCCAGCTATACGTTTTTGAATGTCCTGGGTATGACGATAAACTACATCTGCGTCCTGGGTATGGCGATAAACTACATCCAACAGCAAGGCCTCACATAATGTTTTCGGAAAAATAATGATGCCAGCTATATGTTTTTGAAACAACAATGTTGCCAGCTATACTTTTTTGAAACAATGTTGCCAGCTATACGTTTTTTGTAAAAAAATAATGTCAGCTATACGTTTATTATAAAAAATGTCAGCTATACGTTTTTTGTTAAAAATAATGTTGCCAGCTATACGTTTTTGAAACAATAATGTTGCCAGCTATACGTTTTTTGTAAAAAAAAATTATTCCAGCTGTACGTTTTTGAAACAATGTTGCCAGCTATACGTTTTTTATTCCATACAAAATAGGCATTTAAAATTCATATAAACTGGATTTGGCATTAAATAACCCACAGTGGTTGATATGCCATAAAACCCAAACAAACAAACAAACAAATCTAATTGACCAGAGTTAGACAGCTGATTTCTCATGACTGAGCTGTAACAGCTTAGTGAGGGGAAAAACTGGTTGGTCATATTCAATGCCTCAAAAACCAAACTAGTGATATTCCATCATTGCCAGACTTTCATCAATTGTGATGAATGTTTCCTCTTGGTCGGTTCCCTGTACCACTCTAGCAAATATCTGACTCCTCTTGTTATCCTCTAGTTTTACAAGAGCCATATCAGTCCAAAAATGGATTACTGCTGCCATATATGGCTAATCTTCACTTACCAATCTTGATAGAGTCCAAAAGTATCTCTGAATCCTTATGAATGAAAAAGTATTTTCCACCCTACAGCCCCTTTTCCACAGACATTGCAAGCCTCTCAGTGTTCTATTGCTATTTTCATGAAGAGTCTTCAGATGAACTACATTCCTTAGTTCCACCAGTTGTAAGCTTCACAGACTTCATAAACTGTGCCTCTTACTCTGTAATACTCTACCTCGTGTGGCTCCCTGGCCTTGTACAGAATGAACATCATTGTAGAAAAAAGATATTTATGATCAATTAGTTTTTAATCTTGATAAAATTTTTCATTTACAATTACTTGCTGTGTGTTGACTAAATTTTCCATTTTTGTTTATCATTTTTTAGATTCTCCCTTGTATTTTTAATTTAGTTTATGATAAACAGAAAACAACACATAAATATTTTTTGTTAATGGTTCATTCAAGTTTATAATTTTCTTGCTTTGTTGATTCAAGAAAAATTATTTCTTTCAATTAGATCCTAATTTTTTTCAAATTTAGAGTTAAATATACAAATTTAAGTGTTTCAACTTTTATTTTTTCATTTCAAAAAAGAAGTAAAGTTTTATTTATTTATGCACACACCATTTATTAAAGTCCATGACTACAGGTAAGAAGTAAGATTTTTATTTTAAGAAATTAGTTGCTTTTAGAGTAAATGTAATGGAATTTTAATGTAAAAATTTGTACTGTCCTGCCAACAAAATATTATAGAATGCCAGAATATTCTCAGTTTTCCAGATCAAAATTTCCTCTTCTGAACCTTGTGAAACACTTACAAAGTGTATTTTCAGATATAATACGCTTATAGGAAATAAACCCTATTTCCAATACAATTATATACCCACATACATGCCATATTAAAATATGCCCAAACTTTATTTTGCACCCAATAACAGACAATATTTACAAACATGCCAAAAATATTCCACAGTTACAACACATACAAAGTATGAATTGGCTAGAAATTAATATTACCATGTGAGACATTTGGCTAATCAGAGAAAATTAAAAACCTATTTTTCTTGAGCCTACTTTCATAAAAATCTCTTATAAAAACCCACAGATTTTGACTTTCAAGAGTAGAGATATGACTGTCTCAAAGTTGTTAAAACACAAGAGAAGATGTGGTTACATGGCTTAAACACGCACTTGCCCACAGTGTGCTGAAAGAAACATGTGTCAGAGACTCCAAAGAATCATCTCCAACAACAACAGTTCAGATGGTCAGTGAATCTTTGCTGATAATCAAAGTCCTTTTTATACTACAACTTTTTCTGTAGACCAACTACCCAAAGATTCAACTAAAGACTATTTTTACCCCATTTTAATTGTTTTGAATTCATGTACATGTGTTTGTAAACACAAATGATTTATTTATTTATTTTATTTATTTTTATTTTATTATTGTTTCGAATTCAGATGTTTGGATTTTTAATATAAAAAACTTGGATGACTGAATAATAATAAATAACACTCTTCATAATTGACACAAATCTTTTTAAGGCTTGTCCTGTGCTTTTTTCCTTTCCAGTAATAAAAGCAGAAAATGACAAAATCTCATTTTCCATCATTTTCACTTTTAACATAAAACATTTAAATTTCATAATCCACATACAATTTGTATAGAAATATCACCTTTCAAATGAAATCACATGTTCAAAAGCTACCTATTGAAAAACTTGATAATAGAATAAACTTCCCTGTTTGATAAAAGAATTTGTAAATTTTGCATATATGTTTGATATGAATATATACACTGTCAGATTTTATTATAAAAGACATTTCACAATACAAGTAAATCAATGAATGTTAGTAAGCTTTCTAGATCTACTTAAATACACCATGTGATAGTCAGCTTATAATATCTGTTTTTATTTAAAATATTTACAATATTTTTAATAAAGAATTAAAAAGAAGATTCAGGACCCACTAGCGTCATTTCTTTCCCTGATGAGGATCATGGATTTAGGATGTGTGGGTGGTGTAATGGACAGTGGCTCAGAATGAGAAATCAGAAAAGCCAAGTTTGAATTCTTGTCAGGTCCATTACATTCACATATATGCAAATGCCCTTGTGAAAGGTATGAATCCATCTCTTCTCCTCCAAACTATAGAGCCAAGTCTGCCCTACTGTTTAATCCATAGCAGGGTAGACTGGGCTCTATAGTTGTAGTTGGCAATCAGTCTATGAGAAGGATAACTCTCAATTCAAAACTGTAACAATTGTTCATTTTCCTTGCCCCTTGGCAATGGGGATAGAAAGAAGCAAAACAAAAAATTTACTATAACTTATTTGATAGTGTGAGGTTTTATTATGCACTTCAAGGATTGTTCATCATATTGTAAATAAACATATATATATAATAGTAAAGTTAATGATATTAATTTTTTATCTCCAATTAAATAGGTTATGAAGATTGTTGTGTCATAAGAAAGATATAATCTTAAAAGAAAAAACAAGATATTGTAAAGTTATTGAGGGATGGAAACACAAATTGCAAAAACATTGAAGAAAACAAACAAAAAAGAAACTGTAAAGATTGACAAGATGAGAACAAGAAAAAACAAGCTTCAAAAATGTCACAAAAAAATGATTTGAGAAAAATTAAAAGGTCATAAGCAAGAAAAGGGAATTGACTAGCAAAAATATTCAAAGAAATTAATGTTTTCAATATAAACAAAAAATGATGCCAAACATTGGCTAAAGATATGAAAGCAATCAAACACATTTAAATATTACAAATGCAAATGTATAAGTCATGAAGCATAACAAAACTGATTTCTCAAGAGCAATTTTTAGTGAAGAATGTAGAGCTATATGGACATAGTAACTGGGCTTGAGGTTCATAAAAACAGTCAATCAATATGATAACAGCAGGGAGGTAGAGTAATATTTTGAACTAGTATTTCAGGAGGTAAAATTATAAGTCCTGTCAAATTTGATGATGTTATCAAGATAAATACAGAGAATTATTGTAAGTTCTTGGACAAAATGTTTTTTGTGTGGTACCAGTCACAACAAGCTAAAGAATTTATTCATGCAAGATAATGCTCCTTCATATTCTTCAAAGATGACTATTGCCCACCTAGCCCCTGCAAAATTTCAAAGATCCAGGTATTAATTCAACAGAAAACTTGTAATCCATCATTAAAAAAAATGATATCTGGAAAAGCTGCAACCCATACCATTAATTTATACCTTTGAAATAATTTTTGGTGCATATGACAATGAAAAACAATATTCAAGGAAAGAAGATCTATGGGAAGCAATAAAAACTGCTGCAAGTAATATAAAATTTCAAACAGTAGAAAAGTTAATAAAATGAGTGAATGAAAGACTAATGAAAGGTACTGAATGTCAAGAAGATCATATTGAGAAATAAAAAAAAATATGAATTCAGGTACATGTGATATTGTACTAATCAAGTATGTCTGCATGGCCTATACTCCTTTTTATATGTTTCTATATAAATAATGTTGTACTTAGTTTTTTTTGTAATAAAACTCAACACTGCTAAAAACAAGTTATGATCAATATTTTTTTTAAAATAAAAATAGATATTATAAACTGAAACTTACATGATATATTGTTCATAGAAATATATCTTGAAAATTTTACCAATATTTGTTGGTTATCACCAATTTTATTGCGAAAACATTGATTTGTATAATAAAATCTAATATTGTGTAAATTTAACCTCATTCATTAGTTTGAGGCAATATGCATTTTAGTGTATGTATATGTTAATAATACATTCTATGACATGAAGTAGGGCATGAAATAATATATGCCAAGTATCAATAAAAGGTTTTTTTATATATCATGAAAATCTTGTTTACTTTCTAAGTTTATTTAAAATGCTGTAGGTTTCTTGGATTGGAAAAATGTTTTATGAACAATTCATAAAGAAAAAATTGTCTGAAAAAAGAAGGCTTTTCCTTGAACAATTTTCTAATGGGTCATTGGGTGGAAAAGAAGAAAATATAAGAACTTAACCCTCTTTTACTACAATGGAGTGTTTGAACACTCTGCAATATATTTTTCAACAATATTTAGTAAGTGGTAAATCAAATTCTCATGATTAGTCAAAGAGTTTCTGGTTTTAGCAATTTGTTTACTGAAAATAAAATAAAAAATACTTTTGCATATTTGAGTTTTTGAAATTTACAATTTCATTTTTTTATATTATCCTTTTGATTTTTCAAAATAAAATCTTTTGTTTTTTATTTTTATTTATTCTTTAAAAGTAGAAAGAACACTCATGACAATATATAACAAAATTACAAAGTAAATGATATATCTATAATATTTTAAATGAGATGTTTGAAAACTCTACATTGTTTTGACAATGATAGAGGTTATGGATTGATTGCCAAGGTATTTACAACATAACATCTGTGACGACTGGATTCTCATTTTTTATCCTGATCAATCTCATCTGATAACTGATATGTCCATGGGGATGAAGAAGCATGACATATTGTTAAAACTGATTCAGCTTGGATTTGGATAATACACAATCAAAAATAAAGTAGAAAAGGGAGGTAATGGTATAAATAACTATTAATTATTTTTCATAAATCATTGAAAATGAAACTGCTGGAGTTGAATATGATGTGGTTGATTTGCGGTTAATTTACAATGGTTATTTATTGGCCTTGTTGACATTGGAGGGATGTTCAAAGGAAATTTGTCATACTTCTTGCAGCTTGTAGGGGTTATCAATGTAGAGATTATGTATTTACAATTAATTATGTATTTACAATTAATCTTCAATTAATGACCTTAATCCAAATATACACCAATTTTTGACCTTTTGGAAATGCATGCAAAGATAATTAATACAAAGATATATATTGCATGTACTGATAAAAATTTATATCTCTTAAAATAAAATATGCAATATTCAAAGAACTCATAAATCCATATCAGAAAGTTCTTGTGTTGAATGTCTAAAGTCCTTTAGCATAATAGAGAGAGGGAGAAGAGAAAAGAGTCCTTGTAAATGTGAAGTATGTATGTATCTCTTGATAGTAGTAATCTTTTCAACTCTCTGTTGAATTTTTAGGTTTCTGAAAATATAGGGCATGGAAGAATGGACAAAATATTTCATTGACTCTCTGTTTGCCTTGCCTGATCATGTTTATGTTTTCACTTTTTCGAAATAAAGGAATTCATTTCAGAATTGTCTTTTGATTTATGATTGATTTTCAGGACTCATTTGAAATTCCCTTTTCTTCACCAACAGTTAGGAATGATGACCTTTTGGCCTTTTTTATTTATTTCTTTTTTCTTACCTTTTTGTCTTTATTTTTTTAGGTCAAACCAAAATGGTTTGACAACTTTAATTTTCTATTTTTTTATTTTTTAAATAGTGAACTTTTTATTTTTCTATCACAACAAGATCACCTTCTCTTAGTTGGGAAGTGATACACTCTTTGCAGGGATCAAGCCCACATTGCTTTTATACATGACTAAAATCATTAGAGCATATTTGGCTAAAAAGTGGTTTCCCAGATAAAAAGAATTCAGGTTCAATCTCTGCCAAAATATACATTTTCTTTAATAAAACTTTCAATTATAGGCATTAATTTCATTGTTAAAAGAAAAAAATGTCTACTCAAATATATGTACCAACAAAAATTATGTCTAGTAATAAGAAATAATGGTGGATTAAAAATCCATTAATTACTTAAATTAAATATAACAATATTATAAAAATTCTATATTTTAGTAGTGTAAAATAATTAAAGTTAATCATTAAAGGTGTAAATAAATAAATATTATAATTGTCTTTGTTCGTATTTTATACATACTTTTGAGAGAAATGTACTTTAAAGAAAGCTAGATGGTTTTTAAAAAAATGTTACATGTGTCTTTGAAAATTTCTATTTTTATAATTAATGGTTACAGAGCAACCAAAATTATTTCTTGTATGTGAATTGTTGCTGATTCATTTTTTGAATTTGAAAAAATATATATGACTGTATTTAGTGACCAATCAGAGATGTGGTGTCATACCCAGTAAATTATGAAATTAAGGTTTCTGGGTACCTCCTGTTTTCTTATAAAATCAGTTGAATCAACAGATAAGATCAGAAAGCACTCAGATTTCAAGACAGAAAGTAATCTGATTTTAAAGCAGAAGGAAGTGTCAAAGTAGAAAGGAGTCATAAGTCTCTCTAAAGAGAAGGAACCACCAAGACAGGGGACAGTAAAATTTCAGATACAAAATCCAGGATTGAAATCGGTTTGGGCTGCTTCCAGAGAAGAATTTTTAAAGGAACTTTTCTACAAAGGAAAAAATATAAAAATCCCTGTGACATCAACCATTTCAAATCAATCAAATCTCTCTTCATGCTGAAACATTTCTATTCTGTCTCACAAAATTGTGAGTGCATTTTCTGCCTTATTTTTTTTTTGCTTTGCCTTTTTTGCATTTTCTGCCTTATTTTTTTTGCTTTGCTTTTTCAAAGTTTTCTTTTCATTTTCAAAAATTGTAATCTTTCTTTGTCATGTATATTGTTTTTAGCTTTAGATTTTGTATAATATTCACAGAAGGTAATTTTTTGTGCAAGCACCTGTTTGTAAAATATTGCATTTGCTTTTTTATGTACTGTAATAAAATTTTTTTCTTTTAAATTTCTTGCAGTGGTTTGAGTTTTATTTTTTGTGCTTTGTTCAACATTTGGGTAAGAGAGGTGATGTGCTCTCTTTTTCCATTCTATCCCTACAAAGTAGTTTTATATATTTTGCACAAAAATAGATTTTTGTATAAGAAAGTAAGATTTAATAATATAGAGATACAATTTGACATAGTTTCACTCTTAATTTTATAAATTCATATAAAATGTATTTAAATAATTATTTGACAAAAACCATGGCAACATATATTTCAGTTTAATATATATTCAGTTAGTTTTATGTTCATTACAGGGTTTTTTAAAATATCATTTATTATTTGACATTAATCAGATGAAAAAAATAAAATATCAAACAAATTTTTATTTGTGGATTCCCTTGCAGAAAGAAAAATACTAGAATAAGATTAGAAATTTAACACTTGAACATTTGAAAGTTTTAAATTTCTTGTGAAAAAAGGGTTAATAATGGTATAGAAATAGAATAATAATTTTTATAGAGAAAATTCATTGAAGAATGTGAGCAAACATACAAAGATGGCAGAGTTTATTTATTTTTTATAGATGTATAGATCAGGTAGTATTATTCAATATATATAGATATATATATAATTATTTATTTAAAAATATATTCCCTCGCTACATAAATTTTTAAATAAATAATTATATTCAGGCTCTACTTTTGTATCGAGCACTGTTTTTTAAAAATAAACACAAAAATACTACAGAACTTCAGATTGTTTACCTAATGAGTTCTTTCCTATTTTTTATATATTTTCACACACACACAGATATATATATATTGTATTATTACTACAAAGTACCATATTATAACAGAACTATCAATTAACCTAAAATGCCCATAAATTGTAATTGTTTAAATGTGTCTTAATCTGTCACTGATTATCATATTTCTTTTAAAATGTACACTATGAGTCAATGATAAAGCAGTTTTGATAATGAGCTACAAAAAGAAATAGTATTTCATTTAGAGATTATGGTATAATATTCTTGTTTGAATTCCTTTGATGAAACATTAAAAATGGCAATTAAATGGAAGATAAACTTGACAAAAATGAATAATGAAAATTCTCCATTTAAGAACTTCAAGCATCTTGAGGCAACAATATCTACTACATTACTTGGTGCAAACAAAGTCACAGGAAGAAAATTGGACCCCAAAAGAATGTAACAATGCAGTAATCATCAAAATTATTAGTTACAATAAAAATTACTTCTTGTAAGTATAATTACAGTTTAATATGGTAAATAAAAAAAAATATTTTGATAAATTTACTCTGAATGCATTGCATTCAAACATTTTTCAATTATTTAAATAAAACCCATATGATCAAACAAACTTTTTTTCAAAAGCCCAAAATTATTGGCACATTAATTAATAGTCAAAGTATACCCTTTTAAAAAGTTATATATTTTTGCAATCTTTTCTTGTAATTTTTCACCAAATTGTTTCATTCATCTTCCTTTAGACTTTAATACTTGGATATTTTTTAGGATTCCTTTGCCTCCAATTCTTTCCACAAATTTTCTATCTGTCTGAGCTTTGAAAAAACATCAAACCATGTTTTCACTAAATTTGAAGTTTGATTAAGTTCATTGTCCTGCATAAAGGTCCGATGACATTCCAAATTCTGTTCTCTTGCAGACTCCTTCAAGATGTGGATCAAAATATCAATGTATTACCCCTTTCTTCTTATGATAAAATCAACTATACCACATCCATGTAAGGACAGTATTCTTCGGGAGATAATCTTCATAAATTTTCCTCCAAACATGTTGTTATGACCAAATAACTCTATTTTTTGTTTCATCAGACCATAATATTTTGTATCAAAATTTACCATTTTTCTTAATATGAATGGCCTTCAAATAGCAAGGTTTCAAATAAATGTTTCTTTCTAAAATGAAATGTAACCTACAGTCCACTGAGAAACCTTTTCACCTACATGTGCTAATTCATCAGTTATTTGTTTGGTGGTTACTCTAGGTTAATTCTATGTACTCCTCACTATCCTGGATTCACCACATTCTGAAAATATTAATTTATGGCCTCTTCCACAATTGTTCACTACAATGCCAGTCTCTGAACTCTTCTTAATAATATAGAAAAATGATGCATACTGACAATCTTCACCATTCTAATTAAACTTCACGACTTAATTTCTAAGAACTACACTGTGGTGGCAGTTGTTACATACATATCAGACAAATCTGTATTGATGGTAAATTTTTGTTCTTTCAGTATTTTGAATAGAATTTTCTAGAATAAAATTTTCATAAATTTTGATGATCATTATATGATTAGATTTTTCACCTGTTATAATGATTTATTTAAAACAAAAAATGCAAAAACTTATTATTATTGTTATTATTATTATTATTATTATTGATGATAATGATAATGATAATAATGATAATGATGATGATGATGATGATGATGATGATGATGATGATGATGCAAAGTGACATTGTCTCCAAAGTAATTGATTATTTTATTGAGGTATAATTTTTATTATGAAATAAAAAAAAATTATATACAATGTTTAAATCAAAAAGATGCTTAAATAATTAATTTTAATTAGCCTTTCCCACTGATTTCACTGAAAAATTGATTTATTATCCAAGGGATTTATTTCTGCATTAATAAAAAAAAAATTCTCCAAATATTCAAGTTAAATCATTTTAAAATTTTCATTAATTAAAATTTGAAACAGCTAGAAAGAAACAAAGTGAAAATTCATCATAGAATTCAATCACCAAACTATGTGTTTTATTATTCTATCCACATCTAATTCAGCCAAGCATTGATGATTCTATCTCGAGTGAATTGGGAATATGGTTTAGGTTTCTTCTGCACCTCCCACCGTGACTCAGAAAGAAATCTTTTATGATCTTCAGTGTCCAGTGGTGTTATTCTTTTGTTTGATTGTTGTGGCATGGACATTTCCCCTGAAGAACTTTCCAGGCTAAGATAACTATCACCTACAATATAAAGAAAGAAATAAGACAAATTATGTGTTCTTATTTCTGAAGAATGCATTAAAAATACCCATTTTCAAAATACATTGATTTTAAATGATTTATATAAAAATATCATTGCTTTAAATGATTTATACAAAAAATATTGTTATATTTAAATAAAGTGTATACAATTCCATCTTTTTTATAAGATGAATGATGAATAATAAGATTTAATTTTTTATGTGATGCTGATTTCAACTGCAATATGAAACTAGTGATAGAAATATTTTTACCAAGCTTAGTTTAGTTTTTAGAGTAAACTTTAGAGTGAAATTAGAAATGATTGGAGTAATAAGAATATGTTCCACCAAGTATATAAGTGGAAAGGGCCTGCTTTGGAAATCAAGGTTTGTAATCCTGGCTTTGCTCTATGCTTAAATACCATAAACCTGTGCTAGTGGGGGGATATGCCTTAGCCATTTGGGCAAGTGAAAGAAATCCATTCAGATGTTCCAGCAGCAAACACTGGTTGGCATTTAACACAGAATTTAAAAGAGTTAATTAAAGAAGAATTATTGAAGAGAAAAAATACATAAATACAGGTTTTCAAAAAGAAGCACATTCAGCTTTTGATCTGTTAGGATTGCTACCTAATTTGCTCTCCCAGAATAGTATTATTTAAAAATGAATATCGCTAATCTAAAGATCTAAAAAACTTGTATAAAGAACTATTAATTGTCTTTGAAGTAAATTTACAAAATTTCCTTTGTAGTGAATGATATAAACTTATAAAACATATTTTGATTTACAAATATAATAATGACTCTTTTTCATTCATAAATGTGTACAGAATTAATAATTGCAAATTTCTTTTGACGTTTTAATTAAAAATAAGAGATGAAAAACATTTTTTTAATTTTAACCTACCTTCTATTTTTCCTGCATTCCAGAAGTCATACCTTGATATATTGCTAGTCTCCCAAGCTTTTTCATCAAGTCTGAAAACAATATATTCAACTAGTTAGGAGTACATACATTGAATTGATTCAAGCAACATTGTGGCTTCCATTTAGTGGCAGAATGCAATGATTTCTCACTGATAGATGATTGATTTTCAAAACTATGACAACCAAATATAAACTTATGAATGCCCAAACTATTCTTGACTCTGTTTATAAGTCTGGAGTTGGGGAAATAAATGAATTTAGTTTTGATGATGGCTCGGACTTTATGGGACATGGTGGAGAGGATCTATTTACATGTAAGATCCTATACTAACAAATATATCAGGGAGCTTCTAAGCACCTGCAGAATCAATGAAATGTTAAATCCCTGCACTTTGTCAAGCTAGATGCCCAACATGATACAAGTCACCTATTCTTTGACTTTTGACAAAACTCTGGAGTAGGGATACTGAAGGTAACATCAAATCAATCGGCTAAGTGACTAACATTTACTCATATTAATTAACATTCACTTTCCAAGCATGAAACCTGGAGAAGGAAGGTGACTTCATGATGTTATCAGTCTGGTGGGGGGGCATCAAAAGCACCTTTAGGAAGTTCCTGGAAATCTATACCACAGATTGACCCAAGCCTTGTGAGTGAAATTGGGTAGATGGAAATGTTCTGAGGTCATCAATAGTTGTGGTAGCACAAAGTCCCAAATCATTGTGACAGAGGGTATGAACAAGCTGGGCTTGTTCAAACAGTTGATATCACCAGATTATGCACTCTCTCCTAGAAACTAACTAATGTTTACCCAGCAGTTGCAGGTGGGCTCTGTAGGTGCTGAACAAACACAAATGTGCCTGAGTGGGCGTCTGCAATAGGGATTGGCTAGCCATCCTAACAGATGGGTGTACTTGAAAATGTGTAACTAGGTATTATGTGTGTGCGTGTGCTATTTATCAGCAGATATTTAACCACATACCAATGAGTAGAATGTGACACAAAGTTGAGTTTAAAATGAGAGCCTATGTGTATGCAAACTAGGACTAAATTGCTCAAACTCCTTTGACACTTCCATTTTTGGGACACCTTGGACACTAGGTAATGACCCTAACACACTCCAGAAGGAGAGATATTGCCTCGGCCCCTTGGCACTCGAGCCCATTTTGTTTCATTTTGACTCCCACACCAGCTTGGCTGAGACAGGTGATGATATTTACTAGAGAGATATTGAAAATTTTGATTCCACATCTCTTTATTTCTATAAGTTCCATACCTCAATTTTAATATATGGATGAAGAGATATCTTGAGTCTTTATTTATTTCCTTTATTTAGAAACTTCATCTTTTTCTTATTTCAAATAATCCTGGTTTTTGAAGAATTTGAAGTTACAAAAATCTTTCCTATTTCTTCTTGCAGCTACAGTTTTAAAAGTTTTATCAAAGATTTAATTTTTGTTACTCAAGATAGATTTTGAATTTATTAACAAAAAAATGAATAATTTAAACTTAAAATATAAGATTAATAATAGTTAATTTAGTTGAGATTTTAAATAAATTTCTTAAATGAATTTCCATTATGTCATATTTTGTTTTAGTGTCATGTGGAATGGCAAAAATAATTCAAATTTGTGTCTGCCACTGTTTTGAATTGAATACTTTTCTTCTTTTTTCATAGTAAGAAAAATTTAAGATTTTCTCAATTTTGCTTACTTTGATGGTCGTCCAGAAATAATATTTTTTACAGTCGATATTTCTGCTACTTCATCTTTTTCCTTTTTTTTCTCTTCTGGTAGAACAACAGTTTTCTTTGTACTGGCAATATAGACAAACAATTATGATATTTGTTGATATAAATATTTTATTTTATAAGGAAAAAATCCAACAACATCGAGAGATTAATGAGAAAAAAACATGATAAATAGCTTTTGTCATGTTAATGACAAGTCATTGAACAACAGTTTCACTTAAACTTCAAATCATAAGATTATACTAAAACCAGAAAATATATTATTATATATATTAATTAAAATGTATTTACTCTTCCTTATAGCAAAAATTATCATATTCAAGATATCTAATGTTTTAAACTTGGATGAGTTTATTTAAAAACTTTCAATATTTTTAAATAGTTATCTGACTGAACAAATATTTATGATTCAGAATAAAGATAAAGACACTAATTAGTTTGAAAAATTAATGTTTTTTTACAAAAGAGTTTTCTTTTAAATTTGCTCAGTCTGTTTAAGTAATTCTATTAAGTTTTGTTAATATTGACTAATGAAAATTTTGACATTGGTTTTCCCTTCTTAATTTCTTAAATTAAGTCACATCTTCCATTCAAAATTCTTAAATTGTTTAGATTAATAGTTCCTTACCTAAAATGAACTTTTTCTTCTTTGCCTGTTTTGTTGTCTCTGGAACATTTTTTGGACAACCAACGATAAAGAAGCAGAACCGCAATTACTTGTAACAAGGTCAATAGCAGAACACTCGCAGCAAACCAAGAAAGATTTTCAGGTTGGTCAAAGTAACCAGTTCTGGCAATTAATTGTGGCCTTATAGAAACTGCTGATTCACTAAGTGACTGATTATCTGGAAATTCTTGTAAAATGGCCTTCACCATAACAACTGAGGAGTGAACAGGGGATCCTTTATCTGTGGCAATCACCAAGAAACGAATATCTCCTTTAAAATCATATTTAAATGGTCTTTCCAAATAAATATCACCTGCCTCACTCACACCAAAATATTTTAATTCTTTAAAATCATCAATTTGGAAAACAATTTTCGCATTGAGATTGCTGTCAATGTCAGTTGCATGGATTGTCAAATATCGAAAGCCAACTGGATCGTGAATACTTGCAAATATTGTGTAACTTGATTGATTGAAAACAGGGGCATTGTCATTTATGTCTTCTATGTAAATTTCAACATAAGTGGTAGCTGTTAACCCACCAGTATCATTCACCTTCACTTCTAGGACTTCTTTTGAAGGCATTTTCATCTGATCTACATCATAGTCTATGGCATAACGTATCAGTCCACTGCTTGGATCCATAAAAAATCTGTGGTGATATTGACTGCCTGCCAAATAATACATGAACACTTCTTCCTTGTCAGGATCTGTCACATGTAAAAATGGATCTGGCAAAACAGTCCCTGCCTCATAAAAAATAATATATTATAGATCAAAAGTCACATTGAAGGGTATTATAGAATATATCACAGACATAAGTTTCAATTTTCTTCCTTTAAATGCTAAATTCAATATAACAACAGATTAATTAAAACAAGTGAGTTTGCATTCATTTTACTTCATACATAATGAAACATAAAGACATATTATGTGTAATTAAATGAATTACTGAGATTCAAAATTGCAATCAGACCATACTCTGCCACCTTTACATTTGTCAGAAAGGGACATATGGCTAAAATATACCCAAATAACTACAAAGAACACAAACAATGGTGCAACTACTGCAAAAGTACTACCCAAAAAAAGGGAATTGTGCCATTTATAAAAGAAGAGACACCATGAAGAAAGTAGCTGACATAGGAGAAAGCTTGTTTGCCTTCAAAATAAACGACTACTAATAAACGACTACTAATAAACGACTACTAATAAACAACTACTAATAAACTACTACTAGAAACAGAAGACAATAATACCTAAGGGACTAATGTTTGACACAGGAGATACCTTCACACATTATCAAGAATGTAAAGAAATGAAAAAAATGAAGCAAGATATTCCAGCCAGAAAACCACTACATAGAGCTAGCTGATGGAAAGAGGAGATGCCAAGGTATGCCTACTAGATGTAGATGGAAACCATGTGACAGTTACACTGAAGAAAGTACTATACATCCCCTCATACCCACAGGATATATTCTCTGTCAAGGTTGTGACTACAAATGGAGCGACAGAAAATAAAGATGAATTGATAAACAAGAGCAGTACAAAATTCAAAATACATGTCCACAAAAGACTATTATTTGATGACCACAGAGAACAATACAGGGGACAGTTGCCAATCATGTTATGATATCTACACATGGTACAAAATACTGAGACACTGCAACTATGATGATGTTGCTAAATTTATTAGTCTGCACTGACCTAGCTGGATCCAAAGGAAATGGACACAAATATGCTTTACTCATCATTTCTCCAATGCTGTATTCATGTATTTCCTCAAAAATAAGAATGACACTGTGTCATCCACTGAAAAATTTATTGCATATTCTTCTATGGTAAGATAAAAAACAGAGATCAGAAAACCCAGATACATCGCAAAAATATAAGGCAATATTTGTTGTCAGGGGATACAATCAAATAAAGAGACTAAACTATAAGGAGACTTTTTCACCAACAGCAGACATTACATCCATATACCTATTAATGCATATGGTTGTAGAATACGATCTCATACTACATCAAATGGATGTAAAAACAGTATAACTACATGCCCCAATCAATTATGAAATTTTCCTGGAACAACCAAAGGGATTTGAAGTAATATTGAATACAAACAAGAGATCAGTCTGTAAATTGAAAAAAATCCCTATATGGTCTAAAACAGTTTGGCAGAAACTGAAATAAAACCCTACATGATTGCCTCACCAGAATAAACTTCATACAGAATCAAGCAAACCACTGTGACTATATTAGACACAATAATAAAGAAAGTATTCTAATTATATCATGGGTTGATGATTTAATCCTCACAGCCGACAACATAAACTCACTAAATGTCATTAAACAAATGTTAACGTCAAAATTGAAGATGAATGACCTTGGAAAACTCCATCATTTCATGGGAATAGACTTTAACATAACCTGAGTGTTAGTACAAATAAGTCAAGAAAAGTACATAATAAAAATACTAGAGAGATTCGATATGTCAGACTGCAAACCGAGAATGACACCAAAAGCTGAAATTCACCAACTCTGATGACCTGATTGACTCCAGAAAATATTGTGAAGCCATTCACAACTTGATTTCTCTCATGACCTCTGCACTAGGCTGGATTTAAGTTATATTGTCAGTAAACTATCGCAATATTTATTTGAGCCACTTAACAAGGGCCAAACATAAACTGAAATACAACAAAGTATGAGCTATGCTACAGGAAGAACAATGACTGACTAAGCTTAATAGCATACAGTGATGCCAATTGGGCATCAGACCAAAGTGACAGGTGCAGTACATCCAGATTCAGTTTAACCAAGGATGAATGCATGACCTTAGCAAAGACCACACAAGAAATGTATACATCATTCAACTATTGAATAGAATGGACTGTCTACAAGACATAACCAGGGTGCAATAACACTTTCTAGAGATTCTCTACATCAACAGGAGTGCAAACACATTGATATTAAATACCATTTTATTAGAGATGCTCTAAACAATGGTAGTATAGACATTATTTATTATCCAGCTGCTGATATGGCTGCAGATATAATGATCAAACTACTGACTAGAACAAAATTAAAGAAATTCAAGGTACTTTTAGTTAGACTTTAAACCCATTCATATTGTGCTCTCATATATATATATATATATATATATATATATATATATATATATATATATATATATATATATAGTCTTAAGGTGTGCTATATTTATGTAATAAAGTGCTCAATATCAGAGATAGAGCATGTGTAAATATAAAAGTGAACATAGAGGTCAACACTTAGAGGCGACAGTCTGTTTCATGCTATATGCAATCGTCAGGCCACATATGCTGTTATTTTTCTCGGCTATTTATATATATACGGTTAGTGGTGCATTGTGGGTATTCTATTATGGCGGTTATTTTACCGGAAGTCGTTTGTTTATTTATTTGGGTCAAATTATATTGCTTGTTTTTATTTTTTATTTTTTTGTTTCTTATTTTATTTATTTATTTATTTATTAACGCAGTAAAAATTTGTTTATATCACTTATTTAACAGTTTTGTTTTGGTTTGAGAATTTAATTAAAGCTATTTGTTCAATTTTGGGGTTGATTGTTGTAGTTCATTCTAAGTATTATTTTGGCGGGAACAGTTTTTAATTGATTATCTTTATTTGGGATTGGTTTGTTTATTTATTTTCTTGGATGAATTTGAGTCAATTTATTTTACTTGTATATTTTCTTTTTTCGGTTTTCGATTTTTAAGTCACATAGTATTTATTTATGTTTTATTTCTATTTTTTTTATTGTTATTTTGTTTATTAGTATATTTATTTGTTTTTATTTTATTTTTTCCGTTTTTCATTTTTTAGGTTACATAGTAAAAATTTATTTTCATGTCTGCATTTTGAGATGAGCTCAGATCTTTTGTTTAATAATTTATTTTGGTCGGGGAAAGTAATGATAGCTATTTTTTCCTCCAAGCAAAGTTTGCAAGTTTTTGATTGGCTGTTGTAGGCTGATGATTTTTTCCTTATCTTCCAAGATATTTTTGGTGTGATGTGCGTTTTGTTTTTAATTTCCCAGATATACTTAGAAAGCATTGTACTGTTCACATATTTACTATTTGTGAAAGATGTTTTGTGTGTATAATTTCTTTGTTTCCAGGGTCCTTCAGTTACTCCTATGTATACTTTTTCTTCATTATCTGGTGATTTTATCGTGGCTTGGTATATTACGTTGTTTTGTAAACAATTTCCGTTTAAGGGACATTCGTTCTTTATTCTGCAGTTGCACATGGGTTTAATTTGTTCATGTGGTTTGTTGATAATTTTCCTATTGTGCTTTTTTATTATTTGTGCCATGCTCTCGGTGCAGCTGTAGCTGATTTTTACTGTGTTTTTGTTGAATATCTTGTGTAAGGTGCTTGATTCTGGGAAGTGTTTGTGTAAGAGTTTGAAGAATATTTTTCCTACGTTTGTTTTTACGTTCTTGCTGTACGGTGGGTGGAACCAGTCAATAGTTGTTTTTGTATTTTTCCACTGGTTTACTCCTAATTTCTTCCTAAGTTCAGAATTAATTCTTTCTAGTATTGTTTTACTTATTTTACCTAGTTCGCTTTTGGCTGGGTTTATGAATCTACATGCAGGATTGGTTTTGAAATTTTCTTTATGGTCTTTTAGCGTGATAAAGGCTCGTGCCTTGCTAATACAACTTATTCGGTCTAAAAATATTTTATATTTATATATATATATATATATATATATATATATATATATATATATATGTATATATGTATATATATATATATGTATATGTATATATATACATGATCTCATATTGATATTTCATATATATATATATATATATATATATATATATACATGATCTCATATTGATATTTCATATATATATATATATATGAAATAGCAATATGAGATAATGTGGGGATGTTGAGAAAACTTAACTAAGTCTGATAACTCCCTTCCTTAGAACTTTAATGAAAGATTTTACTCCTTTTCTGTACATTTTCTGTTATTTTCCTCCATTCAACTTTGTCAATTCCTAACCCTTATTCCACAGCATGTCAACTTTAACAATTCTTGCCCCTATATCTGATAATATATTGAACTGAATCAGAGACTATATTGATGCCATTAAGGTTTTCTTTTTCTAATGATTTGTATAGATCACAAAAAACAAAACATAACGAGCAACCAATTCAAAAAACTCAAAAACAAAGAATTAAAATATATATATCCATCGGTGTACAAGAGAAAATTTTATGCAGGAGGGTAAAAGGAATTTTATTAGTTGCCCTGGTCTGATTTCCAAGTAAGCACAACAGTGATCCACATTATGTAGAATATAAATTAAAAATAAAAAATGTCTAAAAAAATATTTATACTTATATGTACTTATACTTATTTATACTTATATATTAAAAGTAATTATAATATTATAATAGTGAAGTGTATATACTAAGGTATACTATGATTTTCAATAACCACAAACATGAATAAATAATGAATTTATAATCAAATAAAAACTTACAGATCCTTCTTGAGTAGAAATGTAATATCTAGACAGTGAAAACCTTGGGGCTTCATTGACATCTTCCACAAGAATTGTTAAAGTTTCTGGGTCCGTGTGGTTATGTCCATCATATACAGTTATGTTGAGCATGTATTTATCACCTGTTTCATAATCCAATTCATGTCCATCTCTCAGGGTAACAGCACCATCTGTTAAAAGCAGTTTGTTGTTAAAGAATATACATCACAAAATGATATGATTGCTTATTTACCAACTTCACTAGTTACATAACAATTTTCTATTAAAACATGATACAGTTTTTTGACAATTTAAGCTCTTGTATAGCTTTCTGTACATTTGGAAATTATAAAAAAAAAAACATGAAAATTTATATTTTTGGGTAGGCATTCAGAATAACAATATCATTTTTTTTATTTTCTTTAATCATTTTAAACAGTAAAAAATTCAATAAATGGGTGATATATTTATTTTACCAAGCAGATAAAATTCCAACAGAGTTCTGGTTACCTATATAATTTTGTACTTAATATGATTGATTGAAAACTTGTGATAAGAGAATTATAAGAGTTAACTTTTAATAAAATTCTCATTTGCATTGGTTCCTTGCTTGATTTGATCAATACAGAAACTCCAAGAGTCATATGAAAAAAATCTAAGGAGTTTTCATTTTATACATTCTATGACAATTATGACAATAATTACTTACTTTGTATATATAGCAGTAATTACTTACTTTGAGAATCAATTAAGAACTTTTCAATACCACTTGCTGGTGTAACTGTAGCAACAAAAAACACTGGATCATTTGGATCTGGATCTTTGACTAATACAACATAGATAAGTTGTGAGCTGATTGTTTCAGGTAATGTGATTGTTGCAGGAAGGTTTCTGATTACCGGAAGTCGATTTAGATGATTCACTAAGATGCGCACTTCAGCACGGTCTGTCAAACCACTTTGATCTCTGGCAATTATCCAAAGAGTAACATCATGAGGCATCATGGTGCAATCATAATGGACAGCAAACCGGAGGTAACCAGCAGTACGGTTAATAGTAAACATTGTGGCATTTCCATCAACTGGATCCAAGTTGTATGTAACTTGATCACCAGTATCAGGATCAGTTGTAGAAACTACCTTGCTTTCTTCTAGAACTGTCCCAGGCTGCAATATAAACACATTTAAAAAAACATATCAAAATCTCAGAGAAAGTAATCCACTCATTAAGGGTTAAATAGATTAATTGAATTTATCAGGATATTATATCTAGTATAAAATACATTATATATAAAATGCTCATATAAAGCTTACTATTAGGTTGGTGCAAAAATAATGACGTAATAATGTCGTTTTTTTTACGTTAAAAAATACGTCAAAAAACGACATTATTACGTCATTATTATTGCACCAACCTAATACTAATAATATTAGTATATTGCTGACCACTCCAGCATTACTAGTATGTTAAATGAATTTTCCATATATATATATATATATATATATATATATATATATATATATATGTTAGCTCTATCTCTGATATTAAGCGCTTTCTAATAAGTACCGCGCATATAATATATAAATAATTATACACATATATATATATTTATTTATATTTATATACACACACTTTTCACATATATATATATATATATATATATATATATATATATATATATATATATATATATAGGTGGACATTGAGGTCAACAACAAGCAGTGACAGTCTGCTTCATGCTTCAGTGCTATCTTCATCTGATTGTGTTGAAACATTAAACAGACAGTCGCTGCTTGGTGTTGATTTCAGTGTTCACTTTAATATTTGCATATGCTCTATATCTGATATTGACCATTGTTACCCATAAATATAAAACTATATATATATATATATATATATATATATATGTATACACACACAAACACACACACATGTAGAGGGTGCGATGGGTAAATTATCATCATTTTATATTTTTAATTTTTGTGCATGAATGTTGTTTTCGATTTTGTTGACTGCACAGTATAGTAGGGTCAGTTGATCACTGTCTGTGAGAAAAAGAGCACCACGATGCAATTCACTCCACCAGAAATTTGGAAATGGCATGCTGTACATGCTAAAAGTTCCAATATGAACATTTCAGGGTGCTTGAGTGTCAATCTGAGGACAATGCAGAGAATTTGGAAAGAGTTGGATGATATATCCATTCAACATCATGATGTTTGAAGTGATCACTATTGATGGTGATGTTATGCCTCCATTCATCTTCTCACAGTGCCTCACACTCAACACGGAGGCCTACATCAAATGCCTTGAGGAGGTAATGCTGTCCTGGGTCAAGAGGGTGGCTGCTGAAAGACCCTATGTCTGGCAACAGGACTCTGCATCATACCACACAAATAGGAGAACCCAGTCATGGCTGTCAGACAATTTCTGTGACCACATCACCCCTTACATCTGACCACCTAACTCTCCAGTCTGCAAACCCCCTAGATTATTATGTGTGAGGTGCAATTGAGCGAGAGACCAAGAAAACTCCTTGTAACATGAAAGATGAACTGAAGGCAAAGATTATGGCAGCATTCACCAACTTAAACAAGGAGACTATCCAAAAGAGTTGTAGGAGGTTCTGAAGCCAACTGGATGCCGTGATTGAAACCAATGGTGATTTTATTGAATAAATTTACTCTTTAGTATTTCAAGATATTTTTGTGTCATTTTGGTAAACATATCTGTTAAGATAAGATGTCAGTGTTATTTTCATTTTGGCATAATTTAGATGACAATTTATCCATCGCACCCTATATATATATATATATATTATTGAAAGATTCTCCTTATCAATCAACTATTGTAAACGAGTACAGAATTAATAATCAGCTACCTCGAAAAAGAGTTTGTGTTTTGTGTGTGATCTGCCGAAGAAAAATTGCCAAAAAGTAGTTAGCAAAAATCTACTTTAAGGACCAGAATCTATGCTAATGTTTTTCCCTCCCCTATGTGGCATTAGATTTTCTGAGTTTGGTGGACGAACACACGTTTTTGCTGGTGAGAAGTGAAGGTTGGACGTGTGACACCTTTTTGTCGTTTCTACGTTGTTTGTTGGACTGTTACGACGGACTATCGTTTGAACTGTGATTTGGCTACAAGTGTTGCAGTCGAGAGACAGAAGAAATCTATTGCAGACATTTGTTACTACTATATAAGTTGACAGTTTTTTTTCTTCCTTTTTTACATCATTGTAATTTCATTCATGAGTCAAGGAGAGATGTATGTCACGAGAACAAGCTACTTTTGCAGTGAATTGAGAAAAGAGGATGCTGGATTCTGATCTACATCATGATCTACAAAGAACTCTACAACTAGATACAAAAAAATTAAAAACAGATCATTCTGAACATGTTTATCTGAAACAATGTGCAACCAGACCAAGTTTTCCTCAATAATATGGAAACAACTTCCTCTCTTCAATTCTGATTCTACAAATCAGTATCAAGTTCTGAAAGTTTTCTGCAGATGACCATGATTCTGCAACTCTTTCGATTTAACAGACACTTCTAATGAATTGATCTATCAACATCCAAATAGCTTAAGATTTCATGAATTTCACTAACATTTTACCCTTTCTACAAAAGTTTTTATAACTTCATCTACTACAGTATGTCCACACTTTCTTATGAACATTTTTTCTACTTAGCTTAGTTTC
The DNA here is from genome assembly GCA_963932145.1 of Acanthosepion lycidas. Lineage (NCBI taxonomy): Eukaryota > Metazoa > Mollusca > Cephalopoda > Sepiida > Sepiidae > Acanthosepion > Acanthosepion lycidas. The sequence continues at coordinate 108,980,775 of OZ010580.1, read as the reverse complement.
TTTACACACTCAAAATAATATTTTGAAAAATCCACACACCAATCTTCCTTTTTAGATAAAATATTATGGTAAATAAAAAGTTTGTTTTTGCTTCAATTACACACTTTTTGGAATGGAGCTAGAGGGGATATTCTTTTGTTTATATACTGAAATTCCTAATGAAATTTGTATATTATCTCAGACATTAAGAATATAATCTCTCTTGACGACAATATTAAATTTTTCATGATTCAAGCTCAAAAACCAACAGTTTCCTCAATATGTTTATTTCTTGTCTAATTTCTTCTTATTAATGAAATGGTTGTTTTTACTTTCATCTTTACAAAGTTATGCTAAAATGTTTTGAAAAAAACAAACTCAAACTTATATCCATAATAATGTAAATTCATGTTATTCAAAGCAGGTCTTATTCATTTAGCTGTATTGGTAACATTAAATGTGCTATATAACTTGGATCATTAACCTATACGGGAAACTTAGGACAAGTCAGCTATTTCTGTTGCTCATGGTAAGAATTACAGATATGTCCTTTTAAAGCAGGAAAATGCAGAATTTTTTTTTATTTCAAGAAAGTAACTTAAGCTTGGTATTGTTGTGAAGAAATTATTCCCAATTTTCTATCTTAAATTTGATTATTTGAAAATATAGGCAACTAAGTTGTTGATGCCAACAGCAAAAAATCTGTCAGCAAATTAGAAACTTGAAAGTAAAAAACAAGCCCTTTTTGTAAAATTTCAGATGTTCACTTTCTTAGTTTCACAGATAATTTGAAATCAATATTTCACTTAGAAAGAATTTCAGTTCAAATTGATGAATACTTACCGGGCCTTCATTCGTGCTAACATAATAGATTTTTTCTGTGAAAACTGGGGGTTCATTAACATCAATGATTTCTAGAGTTAAATTGACAGGATTTGTTGTTACCATGCCGTCTCCAACAATGACTGTAAGTGTGTATTCTTTCCATGGAATGGTTTCATAATCTAGATTTTGGTCATGTAATAGAAGCAGTTCGCCAGCTAGTGGGGAAGAAAAAGGAAGCAATTGATGCAACAAAATCATACTGTTTGATTACAAATGAAAAAGAAAACATATTTCCTTTATACTTTTCTGTGTTGATATTTGTTTTTACTTAAAATTTGACACATATTTAAGTACATATTTTATGATAGACATTCTCATTGCAAATTAATTAAATATAAAATGTTGTGTAAGGGAAAGTGCATTCTCTTTCCCCTGATATCTTCAAATGACAGATCTACACCTGAGAACTTCACTGACAGAATTGAAAATTCCCCTAATGAATTATAATTAGAGAAACATATAAAATCAAATGAATTGATGGGAGAAAATTGTGCTGCCAAGAAGACTGAGTTGGTTATTAGTGGCCGTCAAAATATCAGATCTAAAACCTGTCTTTTATAAAGTTAAATTAATATCATCTCTTAAGACAAAGGGTTTGTTTAAAATAAATATCTTCATCACTCTTGTGATAAAAGTATAAAGTGTCCTTGAATATTTAGCGTTTCTCTTGATGTAACTGACATTTGCTATTTTGCTCCCTCTCTCCCCCTACATATATATCAATAAAATCATTATTTAGTTAAATAAATTAAATCAAAGGATGAAATGTGTAACATGTTTTTGTTTTTTTTTCATTTTGTCAAGTTAGCCACCATTGATCTGATATATAGGGTTTATATATCATATTCACTCATAGCAAAGATTCTGTCTAAAAAATATGACAGATTTGAAAAAAAATCGATAAGAAGAGAGGTAAGATAATACATTTAAGATATTTAATAAAAAATTAAATTATTTTTAATGAATTCTTTGTATGCTTTCTGATGCCAGTTACAGATTTGGAAAATTATTTCCACTTAAATTTCTTTTAATACAAAGAACTAAAGAGGTAAATTCTACAAATTAATTTTCAGACATGATTTTATATAATTTAAGAATTTACTGGTTTGGTTGATGCCAAATCTTGATGCACCATCTGAGGGATAAAAGTAAAGTTGATAGCTTATGGTATCCCATGGGTCTTCGTCTTGTGCCTGAATTTTAATGATGCCATGTTCCGACGGGTAATTTTCCGGGATTGGAATGGTTTGTGGCAAGTTCAATAAGCAAGGATGTTTGTTTACTGGTTTCACGGTTATGTTCACCAATGCTGTATCTTGAAGATTGTTTTTATCTTTCACTGCTACTACTAAGAAAATATTTGCTGGCAAGATCCTGAAAATATGTTAATATTTGTAGAAAATAACTTTCAACCTACAGAATTAAAACAATGATTCACTTCAAACTATTCATTTAAACATTGAGACATGTAAATATTAATAATGACAATAGACACATTACTCCAATGTTATTATGGTGGTTTATGGCAAGTGTCAGTTAAGCAACAGGGAATCAATTTGTAATTGTCAGGGAATCAACAATCATCTAAATATTTTTGACACAAGAAAAATGACAGTGAATGATAAACAAATCTGAATTCAAACAGAAAATGAATTGCTATCAATTGTATAATAGATCTGCTACCAGGGTTTTCTCATGTATATTAAAAAGTTGCTATTGCATCCTTTCAATATACACACAAAAACTAGGGAGTAGGACAAACAAGTAGTTGTTTAAGTCAACTGAAAATACAGGCTTTTTAAATAATGTACATATAGTAACAACTCTATGTAGAAACTTTATTTGACTAATTCAGCTTTAGTGTTGAAAACCTTTTATTTTATAGTAATGGATGGTTATAAGCAAGTAGTTGTTTAAGTCAACTGAAAATACAGGCTTTTTAAATAATGTACATATAGTAACAACTCTATGTAGAAACTTTATTTGACTAATTCAGCTTTAGTGTTGAAAACCTTTTATTTTATAGTAATGGATGGTTATAAGCAAGAGTGGAGATGGGAATATTACCACAAGGTGGTGATTCCTCATCTGCAAATATCTAAAAAAAAAAAAAAAAAGTAAGACTTGCCAAGAGAAGTTATATTCTTACCATGCACACTGATGAAAAGTCTTCCACTGTTTTTTTTAAAAAAGTAACCACAAACATGTCTCTTGTAAAATTATATTTTCTTCATTTTTTACATTAAAAAATGAAAATTACATCAAAATAAAAAAAAAAGATTTTGTGTTGAGTATGATTTTACAGTGTCTGGTAGTAGGTGATTCACATCAGGAAATGCTAGAATTCAATGTCAGTAAGAGACCTTTGTTCTAAGAATAGTTGATATATGATGACGCCAATATGTACTGAGATACTAAAGTATACTTTGTACTTAGTGTCACACCAAAATGTCAGAGAAGCCAGGTGCATCAAAAGGTTAAACTGGAAAGGGACTACACAGCCACCAAGTGCAGATTTGTGGCTCTCAGGATGTCAGTGGCTGCCATAACATGTAAACAAGTCATTGAGCCAGTTCTGTATGATGGAAAGGAAATCGAGTGTTTTACATTCTTGTTAGAAGAAGATCCACGTTTGGAGGAAAAACCAAAAGTCACACACCCTTACACTGATATTAATTGATGAATCTGGAGCTGAATAAACAATAATTTTTATGGATGAAAGTTTTAGTCTCATACTTACAATGATAACATTGCAATTTCACAACTGATTTCTTCTAGTTGGCATCCTCTGTTTTAATTTTTAAAATGTTCTATATTCTATAAAACCTTGTTGATGAAATAAAACTGAATTTACCTAACAAAATATTACTTCTTGAATAGAATTGGTTCTAAGTCATTATTTAATCATCAATATATCATATTTTCATGTAGTACTTAAAGAAACTTTTTTGCCATCCATCTCAAAGAGAGAAACTCACTGCACCATCTTGGTCTCATGTTTTCCACTGACATGAAGTGGAATGTTTAAATTTAACCAATTACTGCTAGGAAAGTTGGTTCACTGTCATGCTAGACAATCTTTCTTGCCAGAATCTATCTTGCAATTTATAAGTCTTCTACTCATCTATGCATTGCATATTGCTGCTACATTTGGGCTGGTGCTTCTGTTTTATATCTTGAGATTCTTGATAAAATTCAAAAAAGAATCTGCAATGTTAATGTAGCTTCCTGCTGTTACTATAAATATTTTCATTGTGATTGTTATGATGAGCTTTCCTCTTTTGTATCTTGACTTCATGAATTTAATTGTAATACTAAATTGGTAGATATGCCTCATAATTTCACCTACTTTTCAATTACTAGTTGTGACTGCAAGTTTTAGGTTAGTTTTTTCTTCTGCACTTCTTACTTGTGGAACTCTTTCAGTTTCAGACTTTCCTGTCAACTATGATCTTCAAAAAATGAAATATAATGTCAATTGTCATTTTCAGTCTTCTTAATTCCTGTTCTTTTATTACCCTCTGTTTCTTTCACTCTCAGTAACCCCTTGCATCCTAGTGGCTTTTATTGCCTTGCTTGGGATGAAATGATTAAAAATAAATTCATTGCTATATTTAATTTTTATTGATTATTGTAACTAATAAAAGCATTTTGATAACATTCTTAATGAGATAAGCAATGCTAAAGATGAAAATCACACATAATAACCAGTTGTCATTGTTGTGGGAGGTTTCATATTTAATTAATTTATTAGTTAAATATGTTTAATCATTATTGTATATACAGATATTCTAAATTGGAATCATGTAAAAGACTAAATTCCTAAGAATCTGTGTTGTAACAAATCAGTTGAACATGTGAATGTCTTTTGGAAGAACACTTATTTTTAATAAGGGCAACATAAAAAACAGTAACTCTTACCTCACATCATAATCGATTGCAAAGGAAATATTTCCATTGACTGCATCAATGACAAACCAGCTGCTATTTTCAGCATTCATAATGGAGAATCTATAAGAATCGTTAGCATCAGGATCATAGACTTCAAATGGAACAGACATAGGCAAAATGGTTCCTCCCTGTTTATTCCAGTGAAAAAATAAAACTATTAACAACATGATATCAGACAGGTTGTATAAGTCTATATGTAATTTAAAAAAGTACTTCAATAATTAAAATGTTAATATGTTCTATTCAATACGGCAAACCCAAGTTTATGCACTTTGTAAATTGTATGCCAGGTTAACTCTAGGTAAAATTACAATTAAGTAATGCTGTACAAACCTAAACAAGTTTTTTAAGAAACATAAATTTTCCAGTCTCTTATCTAAATTTTGTTGTGAGTCAAAACTTATACTTTTGGTATGTGTGAATAATATAAATAAGGAACCAAACAAAACTAAGTAGCAGAAACTGAAATGAGCAAAGAAAAGGATGGAAAGGACTCTCTGCAAACAACAGGCACATGTGCTAAGAATTCATCAGCATTTTGTTTGACATGTTTTGCTTCCATAAAGTTGTTGCATCCAGCAATTTGACACCAGAAGCGGATTAGCTCCCTTGATTGACAATGGTTTTATGTATAGAAATACATAAAACCATTGTAGCAGTGTTTTCTCAAATTTGTTTTACAACAAAACCTTGTTTTTAGTAATTCATTTTAGTAATTCCAGGAATAGGCACTTGTAAATATCAGCTTTTATATTTTCATATTTTATTGTTTAATTCTATCTATACAAAACAAAAATCATAAAAGTGGAGTGTGTAAAAGGGATGGCAAATATAACGTAACATAACTATGCTGATTATAGCTCCATGTATGTTAAGATGGATTACTTTCTCTCTAGCATTAAATTTAGTTGTCTACACTGATAGAGTCTTAGAAAAAAAGTTTACCTTTCATATGTTAGTGAGAAGATAAAATTGTCATGTAGTGTGAAAAAGTACAGTACCTAAACTAAATGATTTTTCCTAGGTACTGCCAAAAATGTGAAAGCTAAATCTAAAGCTAATCTTTAAAATATATATATATATATATAAAGAAATATAGTCTTAAGGTGTGCTATATTTATGGAATAAAGTGCTCAATATCAGAGATAGAGCATGTGTAAATATAAATATAAATATATGTCGCCTGACGATTGCATATAGCATGAAACAGACTGTCGCCTCTAAGTGTTGACTTCTATGTTCACTTTTATATTTATATATATATATATATATATATATATATATATATATATATATATATTCTTTCTTTTCAGGTGAGTACATAAAAAAATCACCACTACACTTGGTAAGCTAAACTATGTAGAAATTGTTGGGGTATATATTGAACCAAATAGTTCACTTCATTTTCATTAGCAGATTTGACAAACCTCCTGCTACCTGTTTTAATCTACTGAGTTGAAGAAGAAATTAGTTAATAAGAGCACAAGGTTCAAACCACTACTAAGGTAGTTGGTACTCATTATAACAATTTTATGCATTTTAGTTAGACTTTATGATATTTTTAAAGCACTGTAATTATCAATTTATTATTGATCTTCTATTTTAATTGAAGAATTCTCACACAAAAAAAGTGTAAGAAAAAGATGTTTTAAAAATTTCTTAAAAATCAAATCTCTATCCTAGATATTAGTTTCAAAGATAATTAATAAAATTAATGATTAATTAACAGAATTTTGGAAAAATATTGCTTACTGTATGATGTATGCTTAAATAAAATATAGTGAAAAACAGCTTTGAACACATTCCACCTGTTAACAAGTTCATAGATCAAACAATAGCAGTTACCTCCCTCAACCATCACTTTTACATCTGCAGGCATCATACATAATTATTTTAACATTAACTGCTAGGGACATAAATTCAGAATTGTTGAATTATCTCCTGTTTAATCTACTGTACAAAAAAGTAATTTTACAAAATTAAATATGAAATCCTTTTAAATATATTTCTAATGTGGAAATATCATTGTACATTTTTTGATTCTTCAAACACATCTTCTACATATATATATAAAGGGCAGTTGTCTGCATGTGTGTGTCCAGCTAAAACCAAAAAACTATAATAATTAACAACAAAATAAATATATATTTAGTAAATTTAAAAGAAGAATATTAAATACAATTATTTGAACCATTCTTTCTTTATTTTTTAATTTTGCTGATACTTTCAAAACACTATACATGTATGTATTTTTAAAATTTCTATTCAGTAAAAGCAGTAAAATTTGTCATTTTATTTGTACACATTTGTAAACAAAAATTAATTCTTGTTTTTAAAAATTTTGCAAAAATACAATATATATTTCTGAAAAATTATTTGTGGAAAGTTAGCAAATGTAAAGTTAAATTAATCTGATTTTAAACAAAATGTTGTGTACACTGCTGACGCAAAAATCAAAATTTTGAACATGGATTTTTTAATTTTTATTAATTTTTTATTGCCTAAAATGAATGAATTTTAATTATAAAATGTTTATTTATTGTTTATAGTAAAGTTTACTAACTATTAGTTAGTATTAACATTTAAAAATGTACAAAAATTGTCCTACTTTTAAAACTAAATTTTAAGATCAGTTTGGGTGGGGAGGTAACAGATTAAAAAAATATTTTTACCAAAAATAATTTCATTCATTTGTGGATTTCCAAATCAATGTATTAATTTGTTTGCTTACTTATCTTTATCTTAATTTGTAAACTTTTAGATGGGGAGAACTGAAGAAACTTTGAGCCAGTACAGCAGCGTACCAACTGGACACCAATTCTGTAGGGCCATATTTTTGAGAAATTTCTTTAAATTATGGTTCAGTATGAAAGATATCAGAATGAGCTTCCCTGGAAAATGTTAAAAATAGTTTCCTTTAAATTCCAACATTCAGTTGGTAGATTTTTAACATTCTATAAAAACCAAAATACAGGAAGACATTTTGTAGCTTTTGGAAATGGATGCAAACAGGTGGCCCATTCTATTGCTGCTACTACTACTCCTTCTGTTGATGCTGCTGCTGCTACTACTAAACTTTCTGTAGCTGCTGCTATTACTATACCTACTTTTGAGGATGCTGCTGCTACTACTACACCTTCTGTTGCTGCTGCTACTACTACATCTTCTTTGCCACTTTGGCCACCACTCCAGTTTCAACAGTCACACCTTTTACTAAGCTACAAAGAATTTTCATCTTACAGAAACAGCTGTCATGAAAGAACAGAGAAGTGAACGTTCTGGAAAAAATAGAGAATTTTGGGAACAAAGGAAGAAAAGCCAAAAAAATTCAATCATTTCACTAGCAGGAAACTACATTATGACTGTCTGCTATATGGAGTTCCTGCATTTTGTGTTGGAGTCTCTTTCAGAAACTTTGTCAACTTTTTCTTCCAACATTTCTTCAACAACTATATACAGAATGATGGGGGAGCTTGGTTTCCTTTCAGATATAAAAACTGTTACTGCTGTGCTAAATGCAGAAAACTGCACTTTAGTTTTTGATTCCGTGACACAAGATGGAATCCATGTGAACTGTGATATATTTTTTTAACAACCCCGTCATCTTCTCATCTGTTGCTGGATTGTCTTGCTGGAGGGATTGCTCAAGATTACAAGCAGCATAGTTGTAACTGAATCAACAACTTTGTAGGCTCACTGTCTACTGGCGTAAGTGTTGATGACAGTTTAAAACAGATACTTTCAAAAATAAAATGCTGCTTATCAGGCTTGTCTCCTCTCAACCATTTGACTGTTTTTTTTGCTGGCAATAGAATGGTAGATGCAAATTATTGAACTAAACTGTAATTTGAATTCAATGGGAGCAGTTTTGTCTAAAACAAGGAACGTCCTGAGGGATTGCAAGAGGCACAATATGGAAATTGAAAATGCTAGTGAGTGCCTAGCATGGCATTATTATTGTAGCTATGAATTCTCTCACATATAGCAATAAATTAGGGCTTGTTAACATAAAGAAGTCTTTTTCCAACAACAAGGACTTCCATTGTCTCTAATCCTTAGATTCTGAGGAAATTGGTTGCATATAATTTTTCATCTAGGTGCAACTTACTTTCCCATCTTTGAAGATTGCAAGAAACTTGTTTTGGGATTTTCTGCCATGAATAAAACTGTCACAAAGTTGAAGCTGTTATTTATGGAAGAAGCTTCTGTTGTTGAGATGCAAGTGCTGAAATCATTGGGAAGATGCTATTGAGGCCCTGGACGAGTGCCTTTTAGACTGATTTAATGAAACAAAAAGACCCTACTAACACAATAAACATAGTCAAGGGGGTAATTGAAAATATGAAGGTACTAACCAAGGCCCCCATGAATATTTTTTTGCCTGAAAAGGACTTTGGAACACCATTAACAAAGAAAGATAACAAGTCTTTACTGATTCCATCCAGCAATGAACTTTTATTTCATGACATGATAACTGCCTGTTTAAAAGGGACTTGGAAGTTTTAAGCAGGCTGTATGAAAAGTCATTCATGACAGTAGAGGCTTCTTCACAGTCAGTATTATCATCAGTGAGGCAGCACACCATGCTAACTGAAAGTATCATTGGTGAAGTCTGTGTGAAAAAGAAGCTAGCACGTGATACTTATGTGATACTTATGTATCACATAAGTGAGATCATCAAGGCCACATGGAATAAAATAAGGGAATTCATTGATGATCTGGATGCTAAGCAATTCAACCAATACTTGAAGTTGGAACAGATGTACAACAGGAGAAAGACTGGGCTGAAAAAATGTTGCACCAAGAAGTAGTTGAGGAAACTGAAGGTGAAGTATTCTAGACAGGAAATGAAGACAAGAACCAGGATCCAGAAAAAATTACAGAATCTTAAAGATCTGTCAATTTCTTCTCTGCTGAATGAATATCCAGTTTGTGCAGAAGACCTACATAAAATACTCACTGGTAACATAGTTGGCCATACCATCAGACATATAGTCTAAACCATGAATATGTTGGCTACATCATAAGTATTGTAAATCCATTTTATAGGATTTACTATCTCATTGATGATAAAGTTGACGAAAACTGTCAATGGAATAAATATGAAATTGGTGCTGACTGTATTATGCAGGACTTATTTCTTGAAGCAGTCCAGCAATGAGGATGGATGAAGAGGCAGTTGAAGAGAAAAATGACCTTTTTCAGGGCCATAAAATATTCCCAAAAGTCTTATCACTATTATGCAGTGTAGTAATTTTTTTACATGATATCTTTGGAGTTTTGGATTATGATTAAATAAAATAAGCATAAACAATTACATAATTAATAATAAAATTTAAAGTACTTTAAAAATTTAATAAATAAAATAACTTTAACATTTCATAACAATGATATAATAATTAATCATAAAGAATAAAATGAAAAAATAAGATCCTAAAAAATATAAATTAATAATAAATACCATAACATTTCATAAATTATTAAGTTACCTCTATCACGGTATTTTATTATTATATTAGTTATTAAATTTCAATTTAATAACTGAGATAGTATAATAATAAAATACCATGATAGAGGTAACTCAATAACTTATGCAATGTTTTGGTTTATTATATCAATTTAAGAAATTTTTATAGTATTTTAAATTTTATTATATTTTCAGAAAGCAACTTCAAACTTAAAGTTATAAAGTTAAAGTACCTAAAAAAAATTCAATAGAATATTAGATAATCACTGAAAATATTTTGTCAATTTTTAAAAATTACTAGGTAGTTGAAAACCCAAAACAAAGTATTTACTTAGAATTCATAAATTTATGTCAGTTCTGCTCCACCATATTTCAGCTATCAACACCTTAGCCTGTCAATATATTAATCAACATGTGAGAATAACAAGACACTGTGGTTAAGAAATGCTTGTATACAACATTTTATGGTATAAGTAAGTAATATTTGTTTAAAATCAGATTAATTTAACTTTAAATTTGCAAATTTTCCTTAAATAATGTGTCAGAAATATATATCTTATTTTTGCAAGATTCTTAAAACTGAGAATTAACTTTTGTTTACAAATGTGTTAAAAAATGGCAGTTTTGATTGCTTTTACTGGGGAAAAAATGAATCTACTAAAAATCATAATTTCTTTTTGAAATGTACTACAGAGTATTTTGCTTATTGGAACTAGTAAATTTCATCCTTGAGCTTTCAATTAAAGCTAAAATGAAAGCTTCAAGAAAGCATTTTCTTTTTTAAAAATTCATTTTAGTCCTTAGGTATTGTAAATTACTTAATTCTGAAAATGTTTAAATTCACAATCAGACATCAGAATAACCTGAGCATTTTCATTCATTTCTAACCAGAGACAATTCATTTCTTCCTGGAATTATCTTTTAAAAACATAAAATCAAAAAGTATAAATAAATAAAAACTGGTAATTTTGCAAAATTCATTAAAGTGAGTACATTAAAGAAAAAAAAATTTTTTACAAGAGAGAATTATATTCATCTTAATTTAAATAAAAGTGCTGAAAAGTTCTCAGCCTGCAAAGAAAGGAGTGGCTTAGAGCCATGAAACACATGTTTATGCTGCTTGTATTTCACAAAAAGTAAAACAAAGTTGAATTAGTAATAGTTGAATCATAATAGTCATTGTGTTGTTGCATGACTTTGAACAATTTGTGGCCTTTAATTCAGAAAACATCATGGTAAATGGAATTAAAAATATGTTCTTTTGTTACCTTGCCTTCCATGACATCAATAAAATAAAGTCGAGATGAAAAATGTGGTGCTTCATTAATATCAATGAGTTGAAGAGTAAGAGTGACTGGATCGGAACTTGCTTGGCCATCATTTACTGATATGATCAGTGTGTACACAAATGTGCTGATGGCTTCATAATTGATCACTTGTTGATTTCCTATCAACAATTCCCCCTCTACAAAAGAAACAAACAGATTATGTATTTGAATAAAGAGAATGATTTTTAAAATGTTCATGAACTTATGAAAGTAACTGAAATTAAACAACCATGCCTCTACCCAGAAAGCATGTAACTCATAATTTAATGATATAACAACTTTCAATTTTCATTAATAAGAGATGTCAAAGAAGAACCAATTAAAGAGTAATAGACTACATAAGAAGAATTGTGCAAATTTAAAATTGTTTTGTATTTTGCCACAGATCATTAACTTCTATTGGAAAAATATTTTACATATCAGTGTGAATATTTAAAGAAAATCAAAGATTGTGCTTTTTTTAATAGAATGCCATATGCCTTCAGGATGTAGGCAATCATGGCTCTTTACATATTCTGTTTCATTATTATCTGTGAACCACTATGACTTCTTTTTGTGATGTCAACGAATCATTGCTACTTTTGTGATGTCAACAAATACTCATTGTCATTTTCATAATGCTTGTTGTAGTAGAGACTTTGTAATTGCAGATACAACTATAGTACGCCATTGAACAATACTGATGTCAGATGCATTTGAATGACACTCACACTAATAGTACTTGCTCGATAATACTCGCTCGAATAGTAATCCATATGATGATCCAAAAAGAGAAATAGTATAGTGAATAGAGTAGAGAATAGCGGTCTGTATAGTAATAGAGGATAGAATAAATATGGTGAACAATTAGATGCAAAGCTAATTCCTACTTATGCATTTTCTCTATGGTCATGAGGTCTACTAATTTAATGATGGTGATCTATGTTCAAACTCAAGTGTTGGCAGTGTCACTTTATTCCTATATAACACTTCTAAAAAAAATACAGTGGAATGGCTTCCTATAACATTCTCCACTGTTTAGTCAGAATTTAGAGCTTTCCTTCTTATAGACTGGTTGACATTCAAGTTTAAACAACTCAATCTACTCTTGTCAATGTTAAATAGCAAGGAGGAAAAGAGGTAGTTATGTAACTTTCCAAAGGCTATTTGTGCAAAAGTGAATGCAACAAACTAAGCGAGAATTTGAATTCAGCTCAACAATTCCACTGTTAGCCCCAATAACTGACAGTACCCACATATCCTAAAAAGTCTGTTAAGAATTAAGAAACATTTTATCAATAAAAAGATTAAGACTCTTTTTTTCAACATATGACCAAAAGTAAATTTTTGAAGTGTTATTGGCAATGGGGTAGGGGAAGTAAAGTAGAAAAAAAAAGAGAGATAGATATTTCTATTAAAAAAGTTTGTCTTTCTGAGGTATAATTAGTAATAACAGGAGCAGACGTTTTTTTTGTTTGGCTGTTGGTAGATGAAAGCTGTAAGTATCAATCAACAGTCAAGTTTTGTCGTCTTCAATGTAATTTATACTTATAAAATATAATGTTACCAAAAAAATTAATTCCCTGTAGAATTAGTAAGCCAAATACAAAAATAATTTCTTTGAAAATAGTTGTTGCCATTTGTGCTAAATCAACATTGCATATTTGTTTCCAATAACATTCAAATCATTTATCTCTAACATGTTTGTTTTTTCCACCTTCTAAATCTATATGACTATATATTTATTGGTCATGCAACTTGATCTGCTTTTCTTAATAATTAAATATTCCATTATTATGGAAACAGAAAGCATTAATTAATACAAATAAGTAAGAATATTTCATATTAACATAGCAATGTAATATCTCATTAGTAAGTAGGGAAGATCAAATTGTTAATACATTGCTTTTTATTCCAAGTGTTTTGTGTTAGCTTTCTTTGGATATTTTTATTTTTAATGATTTAAAAAACAGAATAATTCTTTACAAGTGATAATAAAGTTAAGTGTATAGAAAATACAGCACAAAAAAATATAACCAATGAAATTGCAAAATTATATTATTAAATATACTGTCTTTTTTTGGTGATCTGTATAAACATGTCTAAATAATTTCTTTTTTTTTTTTTTTTTAGATTTTATTGAATGAATATATTTTCTATGATTCCAATACCTTAATTATTACAATAAAGAAAGTTTAAGTTTTAAAACTTGCTCCCATTTTATCAGTAAAATAAAATCAGCTTAATACTTTCAGGGTGGAGGTAGCTTATTTGAAAATAAGTTGTTAGTAAAAAAAAAAATTTTATCCATATGCTTTGGTTAATATAAATTAGTATCTCTTTTTATGCAAGTCCATATAAAATATGTGTACATACCTGTATTTCTCCTATTACCAAGCTAGAGTAACATATGTTAAAAGATATTCAATCAACTATTAGGTTGGTGCAAAAATAATGTCGTTTTCTCGCATATGTTACTATGTGAGAAAACGACATTATTTTTGCACCAACCTAATAAATTTCATCTCTACTATTCACATACAAAAGGTAATATAATCATGTAATAATAATAATAATATTTGAACTGCTCAACAATTAAACAAGAAAGAAAAAGTCTACTTCAAATCTATACTTATAATGTCTAATTTTGGTAGTATCCATTTTGAGATATCTGGTAACTTTCTAAATTTAGATAAGAACTGAAAAATTTAGATAAAAGACAAGGAAGTTGATAAAGGCATTCAAATGATAACGTTGACAAGCAATATACAATCCAGAACTTTGTAGGAAGAGTGGACAGGAGTATGGAGGACTGCATCAAATCTGCTATCAAAAAACATGAGGATTGCACAAAGAAAAGTAATGAAAGATTGATTATGAAAGACAGAAGTATCAATAGGACTGATTAGAAGGAGGATAAGAAAACTTTTAAAACCAGAAGCCAATTTAAAAAAAATAAACACATTTGCATGGATGTTTCAAGAAACTAAAAGAAGAAATATCAAATGACATGGATATTAATGCAAAGAAATGTGCAAGATAAAACAGTAAATATAGATTACACAGTGACAGAGATGAGATTGTCAAACATAGGATAGGAGAATGCAGGATATTGGCTTCAAAGAAATTCAAAGAAAGAAAGTGAATCCCTATTGTTAACAGCCCATATTAATTCTATAAGAATAAACTATATTAAAGTCAAAATAGAACAAAACAGTAAATGTAGATGATTCAGTGATAGAGATAAGACTGTCAATAATACAATAAGCAAATGCCATAAGTTGACTAGAAATGTGTGCAAAACTTATTATGAATGAGTCAGATAAGTTGATCCAGAGCTTCTCTAATATACAAATTATATATGCACTAGTCAGAATTTACCTTAATGAATAAATAATATAAATAAATGGGATTCATTGGAATTTTGAAATACAAAAAGATCATGCAACTGAACACCACCACATATCATTGTAAACCTGGAAAAGGAAACTTGACAGAGAGTAGATGTAGTTGTTCTAGTAAACCGTAGATTAAAATTGAAAGAAAATGAAAAACTGGAAAAATATCTACTGAAATTGGTTGTTATTATTATTGGTTCAATTGGAAGAGTACCAAAATTCCTTGCAAATAGATTTGAATAATTTGAATCTGGAGAAAAATCAAAGCCATCCAGACAAAAACATTGTTACAAATAGCTATAACACTGAGTAGACTTTCTGATATTTGATCTTGTGTGAACACCATTCGTTACTATTACTGTGGAAACTTAAAGATAACAAATACAATAATAATAATAACAATCTAATTTTCTAATATTTTTTCATTTTTGTATTCTTAGTTACTCACTTTTGTCATCAAATGTGAAAAGAGATGCTCCTTGTGGTGGATCATATTTTACTTTGAATATTTTTGGGTCCATTGTGTCCTCATCAAAGACAACAATTGAATACACCTTGGAACCAGATGCTAGTCCTTCTGGTATATAAATAGTCTGTGGCATATTGATAATTCGGGGTATGTTGTTAACTGGTTGAATTATAATTTCTACTTGAGCTGTATCATTGAGGCTAGCTATATCAAATACTGCAACATCAATTATTATTTGATGAGGCATTGTTGACAAAGTGTAGTTTACAGCAAAGTGCAGTTGCCCAGTGACTGAATTAATACCAAACAAACTGTGGTTTACTCCACCAATTATTTTGTAGTAATATAAATCTCCTTGGTCTGGATCAAACACTTCAAAAAATGCCTTATTTGTCAGCATAACTCCATTCTGTAAGAGATAGTTAAAAAACACAGAGGTGAACTTTATGTTAATTTTTAGTGAAATTCAATGCTAAATTAAATTTAAATTAACTTCATATACAAGAATACAGTGTAAGATATAAGAAGAGGAATTTTAACACTGAAAATTAGCAGCTTTCATTTTTCTTTATATAAAAAAGTATTAAAGTTTCTATATTATTTTTGTGATTGCAATATTTATGGTGTATGAACGTTATGGATCATGAGAAAGGATAATTTACTCCTATTCTGAATATAGTTGTCAGGATAAAATTAACTTGATATTCACTATATACATGTAGTAATATTTTGTTTTGAATCAGTGAGTCATAAAAAAGAATAACCCTGTTGTTCTTTTTATAATTTTGCATCAGATTTTATGAACATTAGGAATTGCTGTTATTATGTTACAATATGATCTCATTTAAATTATTACTTATTTTCTTAATGTTACAATATGATCTAATCTTAATTATTACCTATTGTTCCTAATGTTACGATATGATCTAGTCTAAATTATTACCTATTGTTACTATGATTCAAAGTTCAATGCATACACAATATTCTATTATTTGATAGGATATTTGATGCCTACCTGAGCTTCAAAAGTTTTCACATGGTAAATTGGGGAGCTAAACTTTGGTGGTTCGTTGGAATCTGTCACATTCATGGTCAAGTTATATTGGTTGGATGACAACTTGCCGTCATTAACACTCACTTGGAGTGTGAATTCTTTCACAGGCATCAATTCATAATCCAGTTTTCCAAGTAGAGTTACTTCACCACCTCAAAAAAGAAACAAATCAATAAAAATCAAACAAAATAATTGTCTAATTTACAATACAAGACATTATATTTTGAACTTAATGTAAAATTATTCTTATTAGGAATTGATACAATTTATGTCATCATCAAAAATGATACATAATGATTAGTTGAGAAATTAACATTTTATTTCATTGTTAATGCACAGAAGAGTAGAATAAAAGAGAAAACATTGTTTTATTATAAAACTTTATGTTTCTCCTTGTACTGACCAATTATTTCCAGTTTTGTACTGAATTTGAATTTAAATTTACAATTCCTTTCTAAGAGAAAATACACTGAATGCCAGTCCCAAAATCATAAAAACTTTATATAACATAGAAATTCCTTGTTGCATCATTGTGAAAGTTTGATCCAGTTAGACCTGCACTGTTAATCGTTTCTTACTTGTGCTAATCAAGTCATTTTATTATTATTTATTCTATTGCCTTCACAATAGTCTATTTACTAATGGTAGAAATGAAAGCATGAAAAATGAATAGACCATGTAACATGTAGTTTCTCCCTTAAAAATAATTGAAAGGCTATTAATGGTTTTGGAACCAGTTTTATGTCACCGACATATGGAGGTTATGTTATGTTGCTGGAATAAACCAATATCACCAGGAAACATGAATATAAAAAGGTGCAAATGATCTTCAAGATGATCTATGTCACACCTGTCAAGACAGACATCAGTTTTACTAGTAGTCCTTGTGAACTTCAATAAAACACAAGCCACACCATGACCTGCCTGCATAATAGCTTGATGACAGTGTAGCCTCATGCAGTTTCCTCCACAAACAAATGTCTTCATCTACTGAAAAGAGATGGAAATATAATTCATTCTGCATTTTTGATTCCATTCTAAATTTATCCCTTTTGCTATTTTGTTTTGTATTGTCAATTGTTTTGTGCAGGAAGAAAGAGCTGAACTACTTCTTTCTCACTAAACACAGACTCTGATGGCCACAGCTGTTGTCATCACAGGATGAGCTGTTCCTCCCTATTGTTGCTTGTTATTTGCTGTCCATTAAAAAGGACTAAATCTCAGTAGCCCACTGTTAAAAACTACTTTTGTTTCTTATCTGTTAACTCCTAAATGTAGCCGTCTCTTCTACTTCAATAGCTTCATGTCTCACACCCCTCACCTGTGGAACTCCCTTCCCTATTCCTGTTTGCCTGTGAGCTATAATCTCCAGCTATTCAAGTGTAATGTCAATCGACATCTCCAGTTGCCTTGATCTATCCACTACCCTCATCCTTTCTTCTATCATTCCTATCTGATCTTGCTCTAAATTTTCTGTAACCCCTTGCATCCTAGTGGCTCCCACCTTGCTTGGGGTGAAATGCTTAAAAAAAAAAAAAAAATCTTTTATTTATAAAATCCCTTTATGCTTTTTATCTAATACCATTTGTCTATTGATGAGGTATGAAAGAAGAGGCCAGCAGAGATCTGTATAACGTTATTTCATTACTGGAATGTTTGCCTGATTGATTCTGAAAATTAAATAAAAATCTTTACTGTATGTCAAAATTAATAGTTCTAAAGCGATATGGCTTTAATAGACAATTTTTATGCTTTCAATGTAGGCAATTTATTTCATAGTATTGGAAATTTAAAGAGAGAATTTTTGGTAACAGATGAGAAGCATTAGATTAGTCAAGGAAAAATGAATATGAGACAAATTATGAATAAATTGATATAAAATTATTAAAGGCTTAGCACAAATACAAAACTGTTCATTGTTTTTTTCTCTTTTAATTTAATTTCCCTGTAGAATTTCAACTTTTAGATCACAGAGTTTATGAAAGAATCAAATTACAATGCTTACAGGTTCATAGCACTCTACATCAGTATTTTTCATTTTGAAATGTTATATATGTAAACAAAATGGTTAAAAACAAGTTTTAGTAATCCTCCTTACTGTTTCTTTCTAATAAAAAATGATCAAAGATCAGTAAATCCATATCATTACATTTCTGCTCATGTATTCTCTACTCCTAAACAGATGTTTGTGAAAAGTTTTATTTTATTTTTTTATGTGTAGAGTATGCTATAGCCCAATGTAGTAATGCATGTTTTAGTGTTTAAAAACAGACAGAAAGGCAAATAGCAGTCGGTTTAATAAGAACATATATATTTGTTGCTCTTTAAAAGTATCATTGTAATAAAAATTTGGTCAATTTATGTTTGGGTCATGTCAGCATGGATAGTATTAGTATGAATTCACTCATGAAGCAGTTATGAATTAGGAAAAAAAGAAAATATCAGGCTTGAAGGATACTCTACTTTAACTGGGTTCTACACTTTTTTTCACCCTTCCCTTACAGGAATTGTATTTGATTTTAGTCAGTAAATTCTAAAATGTTCTGATGAATAGAACATGACTCAAGTACAGTTCTGTCTATCATGATGGATGAGTGTTCTTAAAAGGAAGTGCCTATTAGAACTCAAGCTCACCCAAGACCTCAAATGGAATACAATCTATTACTAAAGATGCTGGAAAAAGGGTCAGTTCCTTGTACTGATTCAGTAATTATCTGATCCCCCTCTACTATATTTTACAAGACCAAAAATGGAGTATTTCTGCCATATCTGGGTTAGAGATGTCCAGTCTTCACTTGCCTGTTTTGATAAAGTCCAAAAAGGGCTTTGTGGGTAATGAATTATTTTCCACACTATAACTCCTTTCCCACAGACAAAACATTGTAAGCCTCTCACAACTCTATCACTATTTCCATGGCATGTGTTCTGACGAACTACATTCCTTAGTGCTGAACTTTACAACTGGAACCCACCATGCCACGTACAAAGGGGTAAACAATCCCCTTTCTCTTCATATTCCATTAGTAAGAAGTAAATTCTATTTGAATAACTTCTTCCCAAAAACTGCTGCTTTTTTGAACAGATTCCCAACAGGATGTTTTCCCAATAACTACAATTTTGACCTTCATGTGTAAGGCTTTTTTCTAAATAAGCTGATGAACTTCACTTCTTGCTTTTTCTTATACTCATACAACACTACACAGTAACCTTCTATCTTGAGTGTCTCTTGGGGGCTTGTATTGAATGAAAATTAGTATAAAGAAAATAATATTTCTTCATTGTATCTAAGTCTATCAGGTAACTGTCAACATTTTCATGATGTATGTAAAATTGCTCTAAAGTATTTCTAATTGGTTACAATTCTATATACATTTTAATTCTGAAAACTGTAATGTTTTCTTAAAAGATAAAGTCATTGAATAGATTTTTTCTCATGAAAACAGTTTTTAAATATAACAGTTATACCGTTTTAATTTTGAATTATTATTATTCCGCTAGTTGTTCTGAAACACCAGTTATGTAGCGACAGTAAATCTGCCATGTGAATAAAACAAAGAATCCTGAGCACTTGTAGATATTGCATCATCAAAATGGTTTTCATTTGGACAAATACACTTCATAGCATTGATTCCTCAAGAAAGAAGTAACTGAATAAGGAACATTTATACAACATTCCATGAAAATATAAAGGAGAAACGAATTGATTAATGAAAATTGAACTCAAGAAACATAGAAAAGCTATCATTTTTATACCGGGTGTGGAAGAAATACCTTCCATATAATGGTAAGACATTAGTGGCAATAGCAATGTCTTACCATTATGTGGGAGATATTTCTGTCACACTCTGTATAAAGCTCAATATTTGTGCATGAGTTTGGTGGAAACTCTGAAAATTAAGCAAATATATATAAAGTTAGTTGTATACAAATATTAAGTAAAACACTGACACCAAATAAATGTAATTTTGTCATTTAAATCTAGCAGCATGTGACTTATATCTTGCCCAACATAGCAATTCTTGCTTAATATGGATAAATAATTTGCACATTGCACAATAATTGTATTGTTATTCATTTTCAATCTTGTCTTTATCTTTTGTGATTTTTATAAATAAGTAATTGTTTTATTGATGGTTTTTATAATTAATTCACTCAAATCAAATTAATTTTCTTCATCAAATAAAGTCATTTACTGAAATTTGTAAACAGCATTTTCATCAAAGCTTAGGTGTAAAGGGAAACAAGCAATGTTGACATTATAATAGTATATTTTAAAAATCTAACTAATATTATAAATTATAATACCAAGCCATGTATGAGTTAAAAGATTGCCAAAATATTCCAACCAACCAAATTGCTTTAATTACAACAATTTCACCAATACCATTTTACACAAATCTTTCAAAGAATCAACTACATAGTGTAACAGAGCAAAGGAAAAAGACTTGGCTTGAACAATGCAAGGTACCGTTTGAAAGTTTAAAATAAAATAAAAAATCAATTATGGTAGATTCTATATTCACAGACAAGTTGTTAAACTACTCCCACTAACCCAAATAATAGATAGGATCCATTAATGATAATAGATGCAAAATAAATGATCTTCTGTGTCTATTTTTTTGTGATTCATGTATTCTTTTCTATTCAGGTCTTAATAAAAATGTTTGTTATGTGAAAAACAAATTTAGCCTATAAATCTTTATTCAATTATTATAGAAATCATTTCTACCTGAATAAGATTTATTAATATTTCTTTCTCTTACACACAAACACAAAATCAGGTGCATTTTGTTGTACTAGTTAGCTATTAATTATAGAATTAAAAATATTCATATAGTGAAATTAAATTAGAATTTTCTTTAAATGATTCTAGTAAAATAATTGATGAATATTTAATATCAAAGAAAATTTTAAAGATTTTTACCCTTATTTGCTTGCAATGTAAACAATATACTTGATGGTTGACTAACTTACTTGTTTGATTGAAGAAGAATTTTAATGGTGTGTGTGGATTCAAAAATCTGGCTTTATAAACTAAAATATCTTCAGGGTCAGGATCAAATGCATCAACTGTGAATATAAGAGTATTGGCTGGGGTTATTTCAGATAGAAGTAGAAATTGGGGCAGATTTTTTATCATGGGGGCTTTATTTACAGGTTGTATGTTAATTTTAACCTGTGTAGTGCCAGAGAGTCCACCTTGATCAGTGACACGAATGATCAAAGACACATAATTTGACATTATTCGTGGGTCATAGTCAACAGTAAAAATCAGGTCATTAGTGGTTGAGTTAAAGGCAAAAAAACTACTGTTTGGTCCTTCGTCCAATGAATAACTGTGTTTGTCACCAATGTCTGGATCTATGATCTTGATATTAGTTAAACTCCATAATGCTTTTCCTCTCTGAAATAAAAAAAAATACATGTAAAAGAATTTATGTTAACTACTACTACTACTACTACTAATAGTTTTAAATTAAAATGTGACAATATAATACAAAATGGTTCTGAAAATGTTCTTAGTCCAACCCACTTCCTATAGTCTGATCAAATAAGCAAGCATTAGAATTCTTACTGGAAGGGCTTCTTGGTCAAACCAAGAACATTTCACCATTCCTTATATGTTTATCAAAATGGTACAACTCTTCTCACTTCCCAAACTCTGTAAAAATCTTAACAACAAAAATGACTGGTAACTAAAAATTCATTTTTTTATTAATTCTCATAATATTTACCATTATTTTTGTGAAAATTCTATGACAATGCAAACTCATTTATTTCTTGGATATTTTTATGATTTTTTCTTCATTATGTATGATTTCCTTTATATTTTATCAGTCCAGCAGTAGTCATTTATCTTGTAATACCGAAAGCTGCTCTACCCTTACTGCTTGGGCATTTATGTAGTCTATGTCTTAGTTATGCTAATTAGGCAGTCATTTACATTTCACTACAGTCTTCATCATCATAATTTTGGACAGAATACATAAAATGACTAAATATCTTAAAAGTAAATATGTTTAAATTCTTTGTATTTCATATTATTAATCATTTTCAAATAAAAGTAAATATATCTGTAGATTTTTGTAATACCAATGTAAATTTTTTCTGTTGGAGACATAATTTTATTGTTCATTATTATAGAATGTATGTTACCCAAGGCAATACTTATAAAAGGCGTGGCAGCCATATGACTGGGGTCCATGACAGGAAATGAAAATACAGAGAACTAAATTACAATTTAGTCTTTTTAAAAAATATCTTTTTTACCTTTGGATTAACATAATTTTATTTTTAAAATATTGGAGTAAGTATAACGTTCATTTATTTTATTTTATTTGAACTTGGAGTATTTTAATTTTAACTTTATTGCAAAAAATAGCTTTATGGATGAAAAATTGTCATTAAGAATCTTATCACAAAGTTAAACCAAATTATTCAACAAAATAAATTTTATAATCAATATGTTCATTGTTATTGTTATATTGTCAGAGAAACACCCTAACTAACCACAAGAATGATAAGTCCTTACTAGGGTCACAGGTGTATGTGCTGGGACTGGAAACAACATAGGACATACAATGACTAGGTAGTTTGTAAATATCATATGTAAATAAAGTTCCCTGTGAAGACATAATGAAAAGGAAATTAAATATCAGTTATTATTAACAGATATGTAACACAAAGCATGACATGTTGGCAGGAGAAACACATAAACCCTAAGATAAAAGAAGAAACAACAAACATAGAATAAAAATAAAAGAAAGAAAATTCACACAAATAAGAAGAGGAAGAAAAAAACAGGGACATCACTACCCCATTGCAATTAGATCTCTTTCTGATTCATTCTGCATTCCAACTGGATGTGAATGCCATGAAGGCAGAGAACAAAATCAAAGAAGTCATTTTCTGCGCATACACTCTTAGCATCACATCTGGTCCATGAAACAAGCCCCAGCAATGAAAGTGACACTGACCAATCATGAACATCCCTGCCAGAAAAGGAAATTGCCCAGGGGAATTCTAGATCTGTTTAAAAGCAGGATGTCTATAAAGACTACAAACAGTTGCAGGCTGCTGCCACTGCAATCAACATGACCACTCCTCTCAATGACTGTTACCACTCCTGGGCTTGACGAATCAAATATCTTTTCAACATTGTCACCACCCAGCTACAAGCCTTCATCATTGCTGACACTGTCACCTTGGCAAACCCGATTCACTATAGTGACTCCAACTTCACACACAAGCAACTCTGACTCCACATACAAGTGACTCCGACTCTGCTTGCAATCAACTCCAACTCTGCAACCCACTCAGGCTACCACCATCTTGTAGAACACCAGCCAAACAGCTACACCAACCTTGTCACCTCAGCAAACCACCATCACCTTGGCACCAACCTCATCACTTCGCAAACTGCCACCATCACCTTGGCTTACTACAGAAACCAGACCAGATACAATTTGCGATATGACAGTACTGATCTATTAGAGATGACATATCATTAGAGAATGGAGTTTTGCTAGCAGGATCACACCTGTTAATAACCAAAACGTTACAACCAGAAATCCCTCAGAAAATCCACCACAAACATCTAGGAATAGAAAAATGCAAACTGAGGGCAAAATCTGCAGTGTGCTGGACAGGCATAGCCAAAGACATTGAGAAGATGGTTTCAGAATCTCACATATGGCAAAAATATAAAAATTTGCAACCAAAGGAAGAACACCCAGAAAACTATAGCATACATTAGGAGCAAACCTATTTGTTATAAACCAAGAATGGAACCTAATTTTGTTCTGGTACTATTCCAATTTTCCATCTGTCCAGAAACTGAGAAACTTGAGAGCTGAAAAAAGCAAAGTCAATCCTCTACCAGTCAAGAGGAAACCAGAAACAAACTAGCTGATACCCTGCGAGAAGGGAAATGATATTACAACAGAGACACACACACCTTACCAAAGGGCAACATGTGCACATCCTGGAAAAAACTGAGACACCCAGATCTTACATCCCCATGATGGGGTCTGGCAAAGAACTGAGATGAAACAGAATTCACATTCATTCAAATCCATAACAAAGAAATGAACCATGTTCACATCTGTGGTGGACAATCCAATACCAACAAATGAAGAAGTTATGACCAAAAGAAACCACAAGATCCAGTCAGCCAACAATAAATGAATGTCAACCAGCACAGTTCACACAACAAACATCATCACAAGTTGTATCTCCAAAAACATACCCAGTGAGATCTACAAGGTGGAGAAGTCACATTTTATTACCTGTGTGATTTTGAGAAAAGAAAAAAATATTATTTCAGAGAAAGAAGGAAAGATATTGTTAAACAAACACCCATGCTAACCACAAGAACAATAAATCCCTACTAGGGCCACAAGAGCATATGCAGGGATCAGAAAAAATATGGGACATATAATGACTATGTAGGTGGTAAATAAAATTATGAGTGAAGATATAATGAAAAGTCAATTAAGCATCTGTTATTATTAACAAATATATTATGGCTGAAGAGAAAAATAAAAATAAAATTTACTACCCAACACAGTGAGTGAACTCAACCAGTTAGAGACTTCAGCTTTTAAAAGAGATGTCACCCCTATTGTCCGGAATAAGATCATCCAGTGGAGATCTATAAAAGCCAATGTTTTTTTTTTCTTCCCCTAGTGTGGTTTTGTCTGTTGTTTGGAGAAATATTATCACTTTAATTTTACTATCCTTTGTAAAGAGACAATATAATTTCATTGGAGTTGTATAGTCAGCACTGTGACCAGAAATAATTTTTTTCATATTACGATATAGATCACAAATATTTTTTTAAAATTATTAATCAATAATATAAAATTAATTTTTATAACAATACAAAGTATTGCTGAAAAATTTCATATTGAGAAAATTAAATTACTTCAATTAAATGTTGATGTTAAAGAATAATTTTTTTTTATTTATAAAATATTTATGCAATTCTCACTAAGCCTTAATATTCAAAATTCATTTTTTCAATGAATGTTGATGAAGCTACATTAAAAAAAAACTCAGAGAAACATCTACCAGGTAATATTTTTTTATTTTTTCCCCTTTTACATATAATGAATCGGTTAATTCATAAAATTATCCTGTTAACTTTCTGTTCCTGTTATGTAAATTTATTTTATTATTAAAACTATGTATACTGGTAATATATATTATTGTGTTGTAGTGAAAAAAGTATTTTCTTCATCTACTGCAAAACAAAGGTAGACACTTGTAAATGTAACAAAAATCACAGAATAAAATTTATAAAAATCATCAAAAATATTGCTTGATTCATTATTTATTTCTTCAAGTATTTTCAGACTTTGTTGATAAACAATTTTATAAAATGTTGAACTTGCTCTCTGATTGTATTATACAATTATATTTTCTATACTTTTAGTGAATTAATATAAACAGACTCATTATTTCTGTAATATCATTTAAAAATGTTCCAAATTTGTGGTGAATGTGATTTTTTATGCATTTAGTCAATAATTTTTATAGTTGTAAGATGCATCCTAATAATAAGTATAGATGCTAATTAACTAATTACTAGATATTACTAACAAATTCTTTGCTAAAAATTTTCTTTGTAATTGTTATTTAGCAATGATTTAGGTCTCTATGTGTGTGCCCCCACCCCTCAGCTGCATGGATGCCAGGCCTATGGCAGCTTGCTGTGACTTTTACTCGTAATTTACATTTGCTGTCAATTTGTTTGAATTTTTAAACCTGGTTAACCATAAAATTGGCTAACCAGAGCCTATTCATTGCTTTACTCATACACGCATCAATTAAGTCAGATTACTAAAACCAATGGCCATAATCACAAATCATTGACCATTTCAAAAAATGGTGAGCAACAATGAGTCTTAGAGAAATGACAGATGAAGTAGTACCATAAAAATTAATTCAGTTTAATTCTTGTCTTCACTTCAATAATGTAACGATATCCAATCTTTTTGATAATGGCTCAAGTCATTGATAGCTGCAACTTTTAATCCACCAAACTGGAATAGAAATTTACCTTTGGCTACAAAATCTTCTGTCAAAAACTTACACTGTACTACATCCAAACTGGCTTTGAAGGGCATATTTTTCATTAACCCTCTTGACACACAACTAATTTTATGCAAACTTTTAGATAGGCAATGCATAAATTAGCCTATTCATCAACAAGGAGAGCTGGTTAAATGACAGTAATCAGACAAAAACACAGTCTCTAAATACCAAAGTTGACAAAATCCCAATCTTATATAAATCAGTTTCATAAACAAATTGAAAATTCAAGGAATTTTAATTCAAATTTTAATGTCAAATTGAGACAATAATAATAATCTCTAATAATATAACACTTAAGTACATGAAAGTTATTTTTTCAAATAAAAACTTTATTTAAGCTCTTAATTCAGGATTTGTATACAATCTCTGTGGTATATTTATGTTTTCATGCAGACTAAAAAAAAACACCCTTAAAAGCTTTCTACATATAAAATTGGATCGTATGAAATACTAAGACTAACTATGAGATATGTTGAATATGTGACTGTAGGATTTTTAGAAAACGTTTTTATAGGTTGGATCAATTTAATGAATTTCTATAGCAAACAGCAGACCCATAAACTTGTGAAGTATCTGACAGAAATAGATTTTCTTGTATATAAAAGATATGAGACTGGGATTATGTTCACTTTTGGGATAAAAAGATGCTGGGTTTGGATTCCCAAATGACTTACCAAAGGATATTTTCACCCCCATTACTGACTATTATTAGGCTGCAGTTAGTTGAAGATCATTTTCCATATCACTCAGCCAAAATTTAATTCAATGACAAACCTAAAAAGTATTTCTAAAAATTTTTTAAAAAAAATTAAATAATTTATTTCTTACTGAATAATTTCCAAAAAGTTCAATAAAATCTTAGAATTATCTGACTTTTTTAAGGTTTAAAAAAATTTGTTTAATGGAGTTTGCCTCCCCCACCACACACACGTTTTTCAATCATTTCCCCCCAAGCAAGAGGATAATACCACTAAAATGCAAGGGACTACTAGGAGTGAAAAGAAATTGACAAAAATTCAGTGAAAAGAACAATAAAGGGACAGGCTTCTGGAAGTCATAAAATGGCGATTGGCATTGCATTTAAAATTTTGTTGTTCATGGACTGAATATTGCTTCCATACCTAGTCTGATACTCCTCCTATATATCTTGAGGTTCTTGACAATTTAAAGAAGGGGGTCTGTAATGTAATCGATCCTGACCTGATATCTTAACTTCAGTCACTTACCCACCAACATGATCTGGCTTTTCTTCATGGCAATTGTTCTGTTAGTGCCACAACTGCATTTATTTTTAAGCATGCTACTAGATTTTACTGTTGAACTAGCTAGATGAAACCATTAGTTCTATTCTAATAGTTTCTTTTCTTGCATTTGTCACCTGTAGAACTCTCTTCTTATTTCTATTTTTTCCTCACATTCCACTTGGGAGGACATATTTATGTACAGTCACAATTTGTGGCCATTAATATTTTTAAAAAGTCTAACCTAAATTCACTTTATCATCATAAGTAATAAACTGGATATTTATTTTGTAGCCATCTCTATGCTGTCAGGTTCTAGATACCAATATAAATAGATATAAATAGATTGATAGTGATATATGATGGTTATAGGCTGATATAGATATGTAGTAATATATCTGTATTAATCTGTTTCACATTCCTCATTGCTACATCTTTGTCTTTGAACCTCACAGCTGGCTCGTTCAAACATATTTCTCACTGTCTGTAATTCTTGTTTATGCCAAAAACAAAATCTGCCAGCTTTTATGTGCCTCAGTCTCTTATGCAGATTTTTTCATGCCCACCTATAAGCATTTAATTAGTCCTAAGGCACTAAGGTAATTTACATTACCGTTTATGGCACAGGCAATTTTGTGCCTCTTTTATTGGGAAAGTAAGCCATGTCTGTTATGATAGATATGAATGGACTGATATCAATAGATAGAAACAGTGAAATAATTATCGATACTAGATCTCTCTTACTGCAGCTAAAAGAAAGCTGATTATTTTGATTTAATTATTTTTTTGTATTTATTTTACTTCATTTCAATCATACACACATGTAAGCAAAGAGAGACTTTGTCAAACATGAAGCTGTTGATAAATTTTTTTTTGTCCCCAACTTTATAACCCCTACTGGATAACCCCTACTTTGCATGGATAAAATATCCATGCAAAGTAGGGGTTATCCAGGTTGAATGGAAGGGAATGGATTATTCCAATGTCATATTTCAAACAGTCACATTGTATGTATGTATTTGTGTTTCTTGTATAAAGATTAAATTGAAAACAACACAGGCATACTGTATATACATTAAAATTACATATATGCATGCAAATTCATATGCAGACAGTGTGTGACAAACAGAGACTCAGCTCTCTGTTCTTAGTATAGATTTATCTCACAAGCTGGAATAATCTGATTAACTTTTTATTCAAATTCTAAGGCCACATAAATTAATTGTAGTGTTAATTTAGACCAATGAAATAGAAATGAAGTAAATGTTGACTGCTTACCGTCATTTCTATTGTGTTCACATAGTAGACAGATTGGCTAAATTTTGGAGGTTCGTTCACATCAGTTATTTGAAGTGTAAGGTTAGCTGGACTTGAATCAGTTGTTCCATCATTAACAACAACTGTCAAAACATATTCATGAGGCTCTGTTTCAAAATCCAGAATTTCATATTCAGCAACTGACACTTTGCCAGCTAATAAAAGAGGAAAAAGTTGATTAATAGACATTATCTTTTAACTAGATTGTTAAATTATCATATATTTGAATTAACAATAATCTTTAATTTCTTTCAGAAGTGGTTTTAGATAATACTAAGAAAATATTTGCATTGTGTGTTGTAATATCAGTGGGTATAATGTAGATTATAGTAGTGTACTCCCTCCACAAATCTCATCCCATCCAGCAGATGTATTTTAAGAAACTACTGATATAAATGCCAGTATACTTAATTTTATTTAATTGCCTGGTTTTAAATTGTGCAAATATTTCAATAACAGTATTGAAATCTACATTAAAATCTCTCCTAATCAACTCAGTCTTTCTTGACTCATATGCCTTCTCTGATACATTTTGATTGATATTCCTCCAGCCTTATTTTTTGCTTTGTATTTTTCCCACAACTGCAAAGGATGAAATACACACAGTTTTTTGTCATGTTCTTTGTGTTAAGCTTACCTTTTTTAGAGATTTTTCTGTAAGGATGAGCTGCTTCTGAAGGTTATCCTAGTGTTGTATGAATTGCAGATCTTCCTCATCCTTTATGACACTCTTTTCCTCAACCTCTCTGATTTTGTCTGCAGAATCTTGCAAATATTTGATGTTGATGACATATAACAAAGACTTCTCTGTTAGTTGGTTGATGATATTTACGAGGAATCTGCTCACTGACTATAGATTCCAAAAGAATATCAAGTTTTGAATCTTTGGAAGATCAAATTTATATGGCAGTTTAGTGTAACATTGAGTCAGCTGTCTATAATTATTCAGTGTGCATAGTCCTTGTTTCATTTAAGGATCTGTGACAACTTCCTCTCAGTTTTTAGGGTCAGATACTTTTTCACTTTCCTATAGCTATCATCCCCAACTTGCTGATCACTATGGTAGCATTTATCTTGCTGGCAATATGATGATACTGGTATCATTCATTTGGGACTTGATAGCCAAATGTTATTCCCTATACAGATGTTGGGACCTAAAAATAATTATAAATAAATGTACAGTTCTCCTAACATAGAAAAGAAAAGAAGTAAATCCCATAATGGAGTCATTAATAAGTAAATAAATAGAAATGACAGCAAGGCTTCAACTGCAGTAGCTGCTACAGTAGAAAAGAGAAGCTGAGGTGAATGCAGCCAAGCATGACAGTAGAAGCAGCAATGTCAGCAGCAAACAAAAAGTAAGAATATTAGGTTTAATGCTTCAAATTCCATGTTCAGGATTGTCCCATGGAACAATAATCTAGTGGATTAAAGTGTATGTTTGTGAATTTGGTAACATAGTAATTGTGAGTTCAATCTTGGGCCGTCTACTACAGATCCAGTAGAGACAGAGCAAGCAATAACTAAGCATTATAAAAACAGAAAAAAAAGATATCCGTAGACATGGACAGTGGAACAAGAACAATCTACCCCTTTAAAAATTAAATAAAGGGTTCAGTTTGAAATTCTTCAAAGGCTACCAAGATCGACAGATACCTGAAAAATGATGGAGAGCACAACAACCAAAACATTGTGATAATAACAACAATGATAATGTAATGATAATAACTCCTCACCCCATAAATTCAGATATTATTATTATTATTATTATTATTATTACCACTTTATTGCTTCATCATAAATATACGATATAATTTTCATTTTTCATTATAGTATTTTATAAGGTATTCATTTATAATTTTTATTAAGTAACTTAGTAAAAATTTGTTTTCATGCCTGCATTTTGAGAAGTTCTGATCATTTATTTAGTAATTTGTGTTGGTCTGTGAAGATGATTATAGCTACTTTATTTTCCAGACAGTTTTGGATTTATTGTTGTAAATTGATGCTATTTTCCTTATTTTCCATGATAGTTTTGGTGTTTATTTTTAATTTCCTATATATGTTTAGAGAGCATTGTGCTATTTTTGTAAAGGATGTTTTGTGTACATAGTTTCTTTGTTTCTGTGATCCTATGTATATTTTTTCTTCATTATCTCATGATTTTACAGTGGTTTGGTATATTGTATTGTTTTGCAAGCAATTGTAATTTAAGGGACATTCATTCTTTGCTCTGCAATTACAAATGGGTTTGATTTGTGCAGGTAGTTTATTGGTTATTTTCTGTTGTGCTTTTTTATTTTTTGGTTCATGTTCTAGGTGCAACTGTTGCTGATTTTTATTATGTTTCTGCTGAATATCTTGTGGAGAGTGCTTGATGGTGGGGAAGTGTTTGTGTATGAATTTAATGATTATTTTTCCTACATTTATTTTTGCATTTTTGTTGTATAGGGATTAAACCATGTGTTGTTTCCTTTTCTGTTGACTTTTTTATACTATATCATGCATATGTGAGTGCTGTTTTGGTATTTCATAATCTTTTTTAGCTTCATTGAAGATTGTTTCATTAGAAGAATTATCAAATAACCTGCAGTTAATTGAATGCAGGATCTGATTGATTATTGTTGGTGGGAGGGTTGGAAAATGTGCATACATAAAGTGGTTTGTTGTCAGGTTTTCTCTTGATATGTATCTTTTGTTAGGTTGAGTATGACATCTAGGAAATCTATTTCTTTTAGGTTTGTTTTTATGTCTATGTTGAATTCCACATTTTCAAAATTTTTATGATTATTTTTCTGTTTTTGCTTCTTATGATTGCTGTCCCTGTAGAGGCTTATATTATTTTTATTGATTATTTTATTCTGGTAATTAATTTTAATCCAATCAATCATTTATTTCCAAATTTTTCATGAATATTCTTAAAGTATGATTATAAGATATTAAAAAGAAAATCATAAAATACCCACGTTCCATTGCCATCATAGAAAATTAATATAAAATTAATGAAATGTTTAAATTCATTATATATCATAGAAAAATAAAGAATAACAAACAATGAAAAAATATGTTACAAAAGAACATACTTAAAGGATTTACACGAAACTTAGTTGCTCCATTTGCTGGGAAGAAAGTAACACGAAAAGATTTTGAGTCATTTACATCAGGATCATATGCACCTATTGTGTAGAGAGTTGGTAATGTGTGATGGGCATTTTCTGGAACCATCTGTTTCCAAGGAAGGTTATTTAAGTGCGGTTTCCAATTTAATGCTTTGATTTTGATAGTCACTGTAGTAAAACATTCTAGTCCTCCAGAATCTCTAGCCGTGACATTAAGTAAGGCAGTAGTTGGCATGATGCGAATGTCATAGATAATTGCAAATTTGATTTGACCTGAATGACTGTCAATGAAGAAATTCATTGCATTTTCTCCTCCACTGATGAAGAAAGTAATGTTGTCACTTTTGTCAGCATCTCGAACTTGAAGCATAGTTTTTGGTGTCACAACCGATCCAACCTGAAAGCAGAACCATGATTATGCTTTGGGGAAAATGGAATGTGTACAAACATGCAAGTTGATAGAAATACATTGAAGAGCGATTATCAAAAAAAAACATTGTTTCCAAACTAAATTCTTTTTTTTTTTCTTATCAGTCTTTGTATTGGAAAATGGTTTTAAACTTTACTAATTTTTCTGAAAGTTGTGAATTTATTTATTCATTTCAACTATGATAAAAATGGCTTATTATTAGGTACCTGGACATAAAAAGAATACACTATTTTGACCATTTTGTTAAAATTTGTATTACATCATTAATCAATAGGTTCTATGCACTCAGCCTCCCACTTTTTTGTAACAATAAGCAGCATAGCTTTCAACTTTTGACCTCCAAAAAGGATATTTAAATTACAAGTACAATATAAGATTTATATTATTATTATTGTCTTTAAATTGCACTGCTTGTGTTATCAACAACTTTCTTTTATTGATGCAGAAAATATACTTGTTGGAATTTAATTTTTTACTTGCTGATTGGTGGCTGCATCTATTTGCACAGAGAGGATGAACATCAGTTGTTCTATGCAGTTGTAAACAAAAGAATTAATTTTTATAAAATTTATTAGGTTTGCTTCACTTGTATGCCAATGGCCTTCTGCAATGGATTTGCCAAAGCAATAAATAAGAAACAGATACAAAATTCACATTCTTTTCTTTACTCATATGATGCCTTAGAGATAAGGCATGTCTCATTCCACTCTTAGGAACCTTTTGGTCCTCAGTACACTATATGTTGCATTGAATACAACACTGAATAATACACAGTATACAATGCCCTTAAGATGCCTTGACTACACATAAGCATATCTAAGGACCCTACCAAATCAGCAAATAAAGAACACTTCTCAAATGTAAGTTTCTCACAATCTTTCATAGAAACTTCACACAAATGATAAAGACATCTCTACCTACCTACCCCCCACCCTTCCTTCACTCACCCTTTTATATTCTTTCTATTTAATTTGCTCAGGCAATACAACATGTTGTTATTGTATGTACATAATTGTTTGTATACTCTTTTTTAATTTCTTAAATTCCAATGCATCTACCAACAAATATTCCTTAACAAATGTCCTAAATTTTCAAGTCTCAAATGCATAAGGCTGATTTAACAGATAAAAAGAAATGATTAATAACTTTGCAAAAGGCAAAAGAATATTATAATTCTTTTAATAACTGTTTGGCTGATACCACCAAAATTTGAAGAAGTTTATGGAAGATCCAGAACAACTCTAATGAATGTTTAATAAGAGACAGTCAAGTATTTTATCTCATTGGTCTGTTCCCCATATCAATGGGTCAGATAGATGGAGCACATGAGGGTGGTTACTGGTGGAAACTGCCCTCATTAGTCAAAATCAAGAAGATGGGGGTGGGATCATAGGTGGTGAAATCATGGCAACTTCCAGATTGTGTTAATATGATAACTCAGGCAAGAGTTTTTTTTTTAAAAGCATACATTTTAAAATGCTAGTTCAAGAAGTCAAATGCTTTCAAAAAGTAAACACCTAATAATGTCGGACACAATGTAAATGACAATATTGATTTAGTTGTGATATTTGAATGAAAGAATAATATATAACTGGGTCTAGTTATGTACAGATGCAAAAATCATTTTATCCCTTTAAGCATAAAATTACATTTGTCATTAATAAAAATTTGAGTTGATCTGATTTATATTGCTGTTCTTCACATTTGGGTTTTTGAGAAAATCTAATTCATTTTCTGATACATAATTTATTTCTTTTTCTCTCCCTCTATCTGTCTGTCCCCAATTCTCTAAGACAATTAATTTTTATAAAAAAAATTACAACTATACACCTCTTCTATAAAGAATTATCTTTTTGCATTTCTAGGCACACTATTATGTCAAATGCCAAAGAATGGAATAATGAGTTAGCAAAAGTTACAAAATAATTTCTTTAACATAACAAATTGTTATTTTTAAGAATTAATTTTTAATCTAAATATGAGTTCTATTTACTGGCAAAATTTGTTGTAGTTGATAACTTGCCAAAAGGTACTAATGTTGAAAGTTGAAATCAATCTTTAAGAATAGAAAATAAACACTTACCGAACCTTCATAAGTGAAAACCGTGTAATTTTTTGAAGAGAACTGTGGTGGTTCGTTTGTATCCACAACTAATATAGTCATATTCAGTGACTCGGATACTGATATTCCATCATTTACAGTAACAGAAAAGGTGAAGATGTTTGAATTCATAGATTCAAAATCCAGATTGCTGCCCACAATCAAGTCTCCAGCTGTATGAGAAAATGTTTGAAAAAGTAGATTTTATTCAAAAGTTTCAAGTGTTTTTGAAATAGTTTTGTGAATGAAATCAATAGTTTCCTATGTTTCCTTATAGAATCAAAAGACATTAAAATCTATCAAGGAATGAACAAAAAATTCCTTTCACATCAAGAAATGAATTTGAATTTGACCATGACTGAAATTCAATGTGAATATGTTTCATGTGTATCTGAATCTATGTATAATTAGTGAAGTTCTTTATGAAAAAAAGAATGAAAATACTGACTATAGCAAAAAATATTCCATCTTATAACCAAAACAGCAATAATAAAATTTTTGTTACTCAAGTGAAACAAATATTTACTCAACTGAAAATTAGTTGGGGAACTATTAATGAATTTAATTTATGAAGACTGGGAGTTAAGATATAAAGACATTTAAGATATATTAAAATGTAAATGCATAGAAGAGTTTGCTTTAAGTTGGAAAATAGACATGTAAATAAAAGCCATCACAATTGGCAACTTTTGGTGTGTGAACAATTAAATGCAGAAAATAATTTTATCAAAATTAGTATTATATATGATGTAAGAATTGTTTGATCTTATTTTAAACAAATTGCTGAATGAAATAAAAAATGTATGAAAACTTACAAACATTGAGGTAGAAATATGAAAAGCCAATTGCCGGATGGGAAAATGCTTCAAAAATTAAGTGATCACCATCCAGGTCCAAAGCATTAAATGTATAAATTATTGTCCCAGTCGGTGTGTTTTCAAAGACAGAAAGAGCATTCTTAGCTGGATGAAGAATAGGAGGATTGTTCATATCTAAAGTGAAAGAAGGATAGTTGTAATTAAATGGAAACTATTTAATTACAGAGTAAATGATGTGGCATAACTTTATCTGTCTATATCTCTGAGATTATGATTACTTGCATTATTTACTTATTCGAACTGTTATCCTTATCTCCATTGCCATATTCACAACATTTTGGCTGTTGTACACTCCGGCCTTCTTCAGGTGAATGGATTTTCGAACCAAACCCTTTATTTCTTCAACCCTCCAAGATTTTGGTTCACCACTGCTGTGGCCTGGTATTGAACTCAAAACTCTTTGGGTCTAGTCTTTATAGTGGATAAAGACATTGGTTAGGCCCAGTGACTAGACCCAAAGAGTTGTGAGTTCAATATTAGGCCACAGTGGTGAACCAAAAACTTGGAGAGTTGAGTTAAAGGAAAATAACTGAAACATCTGGGAGAGGCATGGCACACTGAACTAGAGCAATCTACCCCAGTTGACAAAATAAAGGGTTTGGATTGAAATTTCAGTCACCTGAAGAAGGCCAGAGTGTACAACAGCTGAAACATTGTGAAAATGGCAATAAAGATGAAGATAACAGTCTGAATAATGTAAATAAAGCAATTGGCATAACTTTTTCTGTGAATATAAATTTAAGTTCTTCAATTTATGACATTTATTTAAAAAATATTACACAAGTATAATGATAAGCAACATGTAATAAGATATAGTTTTAAATTTTTAATTAGATATTAAATAAATGCTACACCGTAACTAAAATTTTTAAAAATTTAAACATTCCTGGTTAAAATTTGAGTTTTGAAAAGTTTGATTTTTGTTTTAACCTACTTCATCCAGAAGTTTTTTTTCATTCAGAGTTCATCATAAAATATATTTAGGTTCAAGAGATAAATATTTAAATCTTTTGTAAGAGATACTGCTTTGTTTTTTTATTATTCAGAAAGTTATTTTATAGTTGTATTAATTTTTATAATGATTATTGGTTGTTTTATTTTAACTGAGTGTTTAAGATTTCTGCTATATATTCAGCATTAGACCATGTCAGTCTTAGGTCTTTGATGTCAGGCATAAATGCTATTATAGCTGATGTGAATGCTCTCACATAAAATAAAGGCTAAAGGAACATAATTTTGAATTAATAATTTCCCTCTGTTATATTTCTCCTATTCTCCTCTTCAAAACATCTTTAGTGTGATATCTCAAGATGATATGTTTCATAATCTTGCATAACACTTTAATAATGTATTGCATGACCTTAGAGTATTCAGTACAATCTGCAGTGCAATTGAATCAAAGTGCTATATCTTGATTTAATTTGATCTGCTCAGGATTAAGTCTGGCACAAACCTACAGTTGTGAAGCTTTAATTCATTCAATTTAATTCCATTCAATTTTATATGATCAATTCAAGCTGATAGATGTTTAAGAGGTAGGGTAACTGAAAATTTGTAATTGTAAACAAGAAAATGTTGGCTTCAAAATATCCACATATCATTAATTTTACCCATACAACACTTATAATTTATGATATGACTTGAAAGATAAAAAGTATACAAAACTTATTCCCATTCTACTGAAAATATCAACTAACTCAATAGAAATGACATCAGTAAAATTTAAAAGACAACAGCCAATAAAAATGTTTTACCAAAAGCTGACCTGTGAGGACAATTGATAACAGCAAAGGCCCAACTTTGTTTCGATGATCAGATACAAATACATTCAAGTCAAATGCTGGTTTTTGCTCATGTAACATCACCTGTTTGCACACCAGAAGACCCGCTAAAAGGAAATTAAATTGAATAGTAAAAATAGATTTCTCAACCCCTGACTGTATGCCACTAATTCAAATAATAGACTGGCTTGTCAAAATGCAATAAAAATTAAAATAAAAAATTTTATATTTAATTGAAAAAATTATCCAAGCAGTGATTTTTTTTTAAAACACTCCAACATTGTTTTAAAATAATAATTTTGTTAAAAAGCATGGTGTAAACTGTTAAGAAAATATTCCATGTAATTTATATATAAAAATAAAAATTCTACTGCATTCTGTTTTCCTTTTCTTCAATGAATTTCATATAACAATTTGAATGCAACTAATTATTACTTGAAAATAATCATCAAATCAAATCTTAAACTTTAATATGTTGTTATGAATGTAATAAAATTTAAAGAAAAATTTAAACATATTTTTTGTTCTGTTTCAGTCATGATTACTTTGCAAAGTGAAATAAAAATAAATGAATAAAAGTTTCATTTAATGTTTTAATGCAAGATATTTTCAAATTCCAAAATGGGATTAAATTACAAAAGTAGTTTGATAAAAACTCTGAATTAACCGAGATTTCCTTACTTGTCATTATTCTTTATTTTCCTAAGAAATCTTACCAACATGATACCCTGTTGTGCTATATGTCAAACAATATGAAACAAAGACATCTTACTTTATTAAATATAAATATGAAAATTATAAATATGATTGCCTTAATTCATTTTCTCTCAAGATTATCATTAAAACAACTTAGGAAATGCTGATTCAAATCATCACAGAAATTGAAAGAAAAGTAGATATTTTCTAAATAAGACTAGAAATTTAAAAATTAAAAATATTTATATATACATATTCATACTTACATGATATCATTTGAAATGGACAGTTCTTATATGAGCAATTGATTGATATGTTGATTGGGTCTTTCTCATAATCTGTAGCATTAACGTTGTATACAATACTTCCAATTTTTGCCAACTTTGTAGAAAGAAACACTGAAGCTAAAGCAAATTTAGACCAAAGATAAATTTAAAAAAGTGTTTGTGAATGAAAAACAATCTCTGGTTTGGTTAATTGATATAACCAATTCAAATTTATTAATGCCATTTTTGCAAAATAAATATTATTATTTACTCTATGCATCAAAATTGAAATCTTCAATCACCAAGCTATTTTCCATTTCAGCCTTTCCTCTACATTTAGGCACTGGGTAGAACTGAAAGTCACTTGAAGTAGAGGATTACAAAATAAGGTTTGCAGTTTAAGATAACCAGATTGTAGTGATCTGGGGAGCATTCTTTTGGGAGTTGCTTCCACAAAGCAGCAGTTTATGGTTCGTTATACAAACTAGATTTTTGCAATCAGGCAATACAAGAGGGATCAATTTCATATTGCTAAACATGATGAATGGAGATCTCTATAAATTGTGTTCCTTATTCAATTCATATGAATCCTATTTATCAAGTATTTTTCTTTTGTAGTTGCTCTTAAAAGATCTGAAAATGTTCCAATCAATATATTAAAGTTTGCAGTGAATTTGATGAATGGAGTCAGTTTTAACCACTGCTTTAAATCTTGATTGTTGATTAAAATTAGATTAATGCAGACGTCACCCACGTTATTATTTTCACAATGTTGATGAAATCTTAGAAGTGTTTTTCAATTTTATTCAGCTCTTTATTGTACAGTCAGTCAACTGTAATTTATAAGACTTGGAAAAATTTCAGAACTTCAAAACTTGGGTCCCACATGAAAGGAACATTAGTTAGAATTTAAATGTTGAAGTCAGTCACATACAGAATTCATTATTTTTAATATTTATTAGATGTGTGTAAAAGTTTCCAGCAATGTTTTATTAAAAAAAAAAGTTTCTACCATGTATTCAATTTCTAGTTTAAAAAAAAAAAAAAAAAAAAAGAGAGGACCAGAAAAGACTGTTTCATTGTCAACAAGAAAGTATTAGCACTTTCTTGTTGACAAAAAAGCAGTCCTTTTCATCTGCAAATATTCAATGACAGAAGATAGAAAATAATTTTTGAATGCCATTTTAGAGAGAAGTTCTAGAATTGTTTAATGCCATGTCCATTCAGAATGTAAGCAATCATTATTATCCACAGATGGATATTATCTGTATATTGCCATACATTCTTGAGAAAGATGGTGGAATGTTTTCTGATTGCCTTCTTGATGTTTTGGAATTCAGAGTTTTCCTTCTCTTAGATGGGTTGCCACCCAAGGGTAGATAAACCATTCTACTCTGCTATTTGACCCATATCTGGTGGTGGTTGGGGTAGGAAACATAGATTCATGTATTTTCTATGGGCATTAGTGTGAAAGTAAGTGCAACAGACCAGCCCAGAATTTGAACTAAGCTTGTCAATCCCACTTTCTGTGACAATATCTGTTACCCTACTAACTCATCTGGATTCTAGGACATGCATAATTACATATGCATAACATAGGTTTAGAATCTGAACCTTCACTTAAAGAAGTGTGAAAATTTGTATTTCAGTATGTGAATCAACTTTTTTAAAAATACTTCTGTAGTTAAGGGCTGAGATAATTTTGAAAATTTCCTATTTTCAAGAAATGATTTTAAATTGTTTGTTAGATTATATTACTAAAAGAATTCGATTTTACTTACCTGGTAAATTTTGAACAAATGGTGGTGTGTTTCGGATTAAATTAATGGTAAGGGTTGATGTACCTGCTTGGTTTTCTGTGCTGCATTTTATGAGAAGCATGTATGAAGGTGTAACATCATATGATAACTTGGCATTAGCGCGAAGAAAGATGCCATATGAATCTGAAAGAAATATATCCATACAATTTGAGATTCTTGAGATAAATGCAAGTTTAGATTTTTTTCTGTTTTCACCTAATAAAGATTCTGAAAGACATAGTCAACACAGTCTCTTGTGAATTTATAACTTTTTTCTTATGTTTAATCTTAGCATAATCTTCTAAGAGAGTGATATCAAAAACATAAATTCTCTCCAAATCTAGCTTAACAGAAAAAACTTCTAATAGAATGGTGTTCCAACAGAATGGAGTGATAATAGAATAGTGTTTTAGAACTGTATTTAAGATTCAGCTCAATTAAGCTGACTAAATAGTTAATTCTATGGTTTTGTGACCATAAAATGCTGAATTTCAAATTCAAATTTTATTAGTGCAAAAACATGCAGTAGTAGTTTACAAGCAAATGAATGAATGAACAAAATAATCACAGACAAATAATTAGAAATTAACCAGTTCACAAATTGTCTCCCATTTGGAGAAATGGTTAATTTCTAATAATATCTTGTTGTGCCAGGTTAGGGTAAAATGTACATGATTTTATGTTTTCATGCACAGTCATGAAATAATTGCATATATCAATTCTTCAAAGTAGCATAATCTGTATCCTGAAAACATTTCTACTAGCAGTGAAACCATCATGGTTTCAAATGTTACAGCCACTCAACATTTCATAGCAGCCTTCATGATACACCAACATTCCTTGAGTGGATTTAGAAATTCAGCTTTTAATTTGATGGTAAAAAGATGTAGAAGATTTTTAACTCGATATGTTATAAAAGTGAAATTTCTTTTTATCTAGTAATTTGGCAGAACTATTGAAACCTAATAATCAGATAAAAGCACAAATTGCATTTATTTTAATTGTAAGATTGCTTAAGAGGATAAATAACATTTATTTTCACATGAATATCATTCTAACAAATAGAAAATATCAAAAATATTTACATTTTACTGTAAAATTTAGTTTAAGTTTTTATTTGTGTAGTTTGAAAAATCTCACCACTTTTTGGGACTGTTGGCTTCATGAGAAAAGGACTTTGTGGAGTTGTCTTATTCAGCAAA
Organism: Acanthosepion lycidas; assembly: GCA_963932145.1. NCBI lineage: Eukaryota > Metazoa > Mollusca > Cephalopoda > Sepiida > Sepiidae > Acanthosepion > Acanthosepion lycidas. Next base: position 108,939,337 of record OZ010580.1, on the reverse strand, counting down.
AGGCAGATGAGATCTGATTGTCCAGATGTATCAGTGACATTGATTTCAAGAAGAAGATTTTCATGATTTGTATCTTCATGAATTTCAACTTGAGTTGGTAAATTATGGAATACCAAATGCTACAACAAAATCATTCACTATTAATTGACTGAGTTGACTAGAATAAGATATATTGAAATTATAAAGCATGTCTATTTAATTATTTAAATTTGGTTATATAAACAAAAATATTATTGATATTCAAAATTATGAAAATTTATATCCAAATTCTTAAATTTTCTCCTCATTACTTCAGAAAGGAAAATCCTTAATTGAGTTTTATAGCATCAATTATTTTAATTAGAAGTCCAAATCATACCTGATTGTTTAAAAATATCATTGAGGCCAGTTGTGGAAATACTGGTTTTTCAGAAGGGTTTGACATAAGTAATTAATAAATGATGATCAAATGAAAGAATTCTTAAAAATGAAGGAACAAAAATATAAACTATTAGTCAAAAAGTTTTATATTTACCTGTTGTTGAAGAAGCACACCATGATCCGGTGTCTCTTTGACAAAGATATCTAACGTTGTGTCAGTGTACATCCCACATAAGTCAGACACTCGAACAGCTAAATTGTAAATTCCAGCAATGGACAAGTTCGAAGAAATATGAATTTCTCCTGAAATGCAAAATAAATTCATGTTATCCGTATTTTATGTACATTTTCTTTATTTCTTTCTATATCTTTCCAATTTGAATTTCATTCAAAATATAGTCCAAATTTTATTCGATTAAGTAAAATGGCCTAAAATGTTTCATTTGCAAAAGTCATTGCACTGTCATAAGAAAATATAACCATATGATGAAAGAATTTCAAACTTATTTGATTATTGATGCAATTTGTGCTGCTACAAAGAAAGCCTATAGTAAATTTGTTATGAATATAACTCAATCTGATACCATTATAAATGATTGACAAAATATAGCATACAATTTAGAAATACAAAAGCTTTGCAGAATGAAGTTAATAACAGAAAATAATTGTTTTCATGAAATTTTTAATTTCAAACTTAATATCCTCTGCTACAACAATTTGCAAAATTGCCTAATAACATTGAAAAGACTAATTAAAATAGCTTGTCTTTACAACTGGATATTTTCTTCATATACTTGTTGTTTAAAACCATTATTAACCAAGGCATCATCTTATGTGAGAAATTCAGCTAATTTTGTGGAATTATTTAAGGGACTATCCATTTTGTCATCATTAATGGGAAGTTTTGATGTAGTTATCCTATGGAATGAAGCCTTACATATCTTCCGTGACAAGCTTGAAAATGACCCTGGTCTGAGGACCCGTAAGATCACTTTTAACAATTTAATGAACATGCTAACATCTTTTGTTTGGGTCTGATATCCATTGTTAAGATGAATGCTTAACCATATGATTTCTACTTTCTCTGTTGATTGCTAACAATTACAGGAATTTTTATTGCAGAAAGTTTGATATTTAATTACATGATTACATAAGTGTTCTCTGCAAAAATATAAATGTAGAGACCATTGTGAGGCAAGGTAAAAAAAAATAATTTTCCAATATTGTGAGAAAGTTGGGGCCTTTATTTCTTTGCTTCTTTGTGGCAGTAAACACAGACAAGGACTGTTTATTTAAAAATATGAGGAATTAAATAAGGTATATTTAATGGATAGAAACAATATTTCAGAAATGAGGTATATGAACTAGAAAATTATTGTTTGAAATAAATGAAATGTTGAAGGGAAAATGTTTTGAGCAAGAAAAGTGCATGATTGTGAAATTTCATGTGAACTAATTTCAAGCATTCTTTTCTTTATTTGTCTTTCTGGTGTTGGGAGGATATGAAAATCAAATCACTGTTCATATGGCAGTTGGGACAGGACTGCCCTGTCTGCTGCTTTCCACATCTATCTACTGGGGCAAAGTAGCTTCCCGAGTTTGTTGCTGGAAAGACACTGGATTCATAGTGTTGCAGGCAGTATGTACATTGGTGGTTGAGTTGGGAAATACGTGTCTCCTGGTATCCCACAACAAAAATGGTGGACTCTGTATGTGAGTCTACATAATAAATTTACAAATAAACAACTAATACCAATTACAAACAAACAACAACGTATTATTAACAAGACAAAAATGACATTGTTGCGAGTGACAAATACAATGAATATGCATGAAAACATTTAAAGACTGGTGAAATGTTTGCGTATGTAAAATGGGGGGGGTATAAAAGTCCTAGAGAAAATGAAGTTGTGTGTGTGTGTGAGAGCGCACATTTCCCAATAAGAAACACATTTTCGCAAAATACCTATATCCTTGAGTGTCTAAGGAAAAAGAGAATGATAAAAAATAGTACAGGGTATTTATAGTCTTAGAAAGCATCCCCATGGCTTTTTTTAGGAAGATAAGAGGAGTAACTCCACAATATTGACTGGTTAGTATTTTTTCAAAGAAATGTTGAAATTCTTTTCTTGGGTCTCTTTTAATCCACTTCCAGTGATCAAAAAGAGGCTGAGATTCACCTACTTGAACCTATTTGATTATTGTTTTTGGATGTAAACACTTCCAATTTGAGCTCCACAAGATATAACCCTACGTTCACTCTGCTAAAGACATTGGTTTGGCTTAAGTAAGTGGATGATATTTTTACCTTATGGCCCTATCAAGAGGATGTATAGTTCCTACTGAATCATACCAACTTAGACTTTCCATACAGATCACAATGGAAAAGGAATACAAAAACAAATTTACTCTTTTGAACATCTTAGTTACTCGCAAAAAGGTAAGGTAGTACTAGTGTTTACAGAAAACTTAGCATACAGGGTTATATTTAACTTTGAATCTAAGCATCCTTTCTGTAACCTGGGAACAAAGTACACTCCAAAGTAATAACTATCTGTCTTTGGATGTTTTTTTGTGAGGAACGGGAAGAGAATATCCCTTATGTAAGAGGGATGGTAAAACAGAACGGATCCAAAAGTTACAACATCAGAGTGGGGTTTAGTAGTCACAACATTGTTACTAGATTTGGCTCCTTAAAAGAGAAGCTTCTGACTAACAGTGAGATAGAAATATCTGATTTGGTGGTCTATGTATGAAGAGAGAAATGTACGCGTTACCTCTTTTTATACAGATAAATTGATAGGAAGAAAAGTTGTGTGAAAAGTCAGTTGAAAGAAGAGACAGATATTGGATTGTCAGTAGGTGTGTAATTTAGGCATGCATGAATTTCAACATAATGTGGTTTTCTTTGCTTAGCATAGTGGGTGTAAAGGAACTACCTTAGGTATATTTTTTAATTATCTGGGTACTTGGTGCAGCCAGCACTGCTAAGATGGATTAGTCCTATTAGTATATTAACAGCCATTTTTCTGTTGCATTTTTTCTCATGGAATATACCTAACGAGGATTAAAGTATACATCAGCCAAAAAGTAAACAAGAATATGCAGGCGCTCAGTTGTCCTTATACTAGTGGGTATGTTTGCAAAATATCACTTCTATCAAAGCCTGATGTGACTGATGAATAATTTTTCAGTATCATTCAAATATTTTATTCTTTAAGATGTGTAAATGAAAAATCTTGTCATGACCATTTTTCTTATGTAGAATTAATTTGTATACAAATTTGATTTCCACTTTGAAGTTTAAAAAACAAGATAAAAATCACCTGAAAGTGCATCAATTTCAAAATACTTAAACCTGTCGTCTGACTTTAAAAGAGTAAAATTCATTACATCTTGCCCATCTGCATCTGACCCTGTGAGATTTACCAAAGAAGTGCCACTTGGTGTATCCACTTCGATATCAACCATTAGTGGTGAGTCCTGAAACACTGGAGCATTTCCTAAGAAAAATATTTAAAATAATACATTATTCTGATTTTGGTTATCACTGAGGAAATAATTTAAGTAATTCTATTTAAATCCCTTTTTTATCATCCACATTTATGTATATTAGCATTATTATTATTGTTATTATTACTCAAAATTCCTAAATATAGTTTTATCTAGAAATGTTTACAGAATAATTATTTGGCAAAATGTTCTTTTTTAAAAAATAAAAATGAATTTAATACAAATATTATAAGAAATGCTGGGAGAAATAATAAGCATTAGCACTTGAATGTTCAAAATAAAATAAAACTGAATGATCCACAAAATGTGAATTTTCTACCACAGTTCCTGTTTGTATTATGGAAATCCAATATTGTTTCTTAATATTTCAAAAAGATATTTTGATTTATAATGAAAATAAACAAATGTTGTATATTGATACCTGATGTGAGAGAAACCTTAACTGCATAAGCTCGGTCAGATATGACATTGAGGGGAAATGTGAAAAGTTCTCCAGGTTTCAACAATGGCATTTGAGGTGTAGTGAAGATTGTATTTCCAAACATTTTTTTCTTATACATGATCATATCAATATCAGAATATGACCTACAATACAACAAATGAATGCCTAATTGAAAATCAACAATATATCAAAATCGTAACAGAAGAATTATTACTTTTCATTCAATTGATGAATGAATATACGCTTAAGACTAGCACAATAAGCAACAAATAACTGAAATGTGTGATGACAAAAAAGTGCTACATAATATTTCAAATTTCACTTACAAAGTTAATATGAAATCAGCAATGAAACAAAAATGTACTTTTGCAGTACAGTTTCATCCTTAGAGAGATGTGAGTATCAAAGATTCTAATTGAAATTTATGGCATAAAGTATTACATGAATTTGTATACATTTTGGCAAACATGATACTAGCCAAGAAATTCATTAAACTTCATACTATAATTGAATATAACAATAAAATAGCAACTGAAACTTGATAAATTGATAAGTAAATGTTGTAAATAACCAAAGAGAAAATGATATTGCAATAGAAAAGATTAATAAATATAACTTCATTTTGGTATTACAAGCTATAGGTTTTAACTTCTTTGAATGTCCTTTCAGAACATATGCAATCATGGCTCTCTATATATTCTTTTCTTTATTATTTGTGAATCATCATGCCTTCTTGGAAAAGATAGTATTAGGTTAGATAGCCCAGTCTACTCTGCTATTTAACTCATAGCTGGGAGGGAGGAAGAGAAAGGTTCATATTTTTCCCCAAGGCTGGAATTTGAACTCTGATAATTCTATTTTCTATACTGATAGTTGTTATATAACCAGCACATCTTAGGTTTTAATTAGGTGTTCCATAAAAGTAACACTCTACCAGATTTGGTTAAGTTCAAATAAATGAAAACAATGGCAGTATTAGATGTAATAGTTTTTGAATTTCCTGCATGAAGCACAATAGAACTACATTAATATGTTGCCTATTTAACAATTGTAGAACAACAACCTTTGAGAGTTGTGAGGTTATGAAGTGAGATGAAACAAATACTAGTGTCATACCTCCAATTTCTTCAATTCTATAAATAGAGCTAATTATATCTCGGTCACACTTACAACAAATTTAAATCCAGCCTCTATCTTTTGAACTTTTTGAAGCCTCCCCTAATCCACAATAAATTACCTCAAGAAGCATGTGAGCAAATTGTGTGACATAATCACAATTTTTTTTTATCAATGATGACACATGACTTCCTACTTTTCTGAGCCTAGCTTATCACATAAAAGGCAAAATATACTTTCAATTCTTAGAAGCTTTCTTTTTTTTTCAACAAAATGATAAAATTAATGAATTTATATTACAATTTTTAAACTATTATGAATTTGTACCATAATTAATTTCTTACTTAATTTTTATGATTCAGGATAAATTTTCAAAGACTCCATTAAGATCCATGTTAGTGAATCTCTGTTAATTGTTAACAGAGATTCACTAACATGCTTGTAGTTAGGTAGGATCTGTGAGATTAAAAATAAATAAAAATGTTATCAATTACAGCATTACATAAATTGACTTTTGATAAAAGGAAAAAACAAGCATTATTCTTCCAGTTGTAAACACATTTATACAATTGTTTTTATAAAATATTGTGAAATCTCTTCTCTTTATTTTTTAATGCAGCATGAAACATTTTTTCTGTTCTTAGATCCACATTTGTAGATTGATGATTTCTCAACAAAATAATTTTTTATCTTTGTTCGAAATCAGTATGGCTGGAAATTGACAGAAAAGTAATTTTTACTATGATAAATTTGAGTAAATGATGTTCAGTAGTTGAAATTGTAAACTATGACAAAGATGTAAGCAATTAATCATTAGATTAAAAAGTTAGTTCATTTTTAAATCAAAGAATGCTTTCTTACCATCCAATAACATCACCAGTGTTTACTGCAATATATTTGGAAGGAGGCAGAGAAACTGCAATTAATTTGTCCGTGTTTTCTATCAAAAATAGAAAAAAAAAAAAAAACACAGTGCACATAAAATGAATACTTTTATTTTAATACTTAGGATAATAAATGGTAAAAATATACTTTGTCATTACAATTCATTTTAAAGTACAGATCAGAATGCTGCTCAATTCTCTGAAACTAACAAGTACTAAGCAGCCTCCTGAAATCAGTATCATGTAAGTTAAAACTTAAAATAATCATTGGTTAAACCTTTTTCCTGATAATGTATCCCTATTGTTAATTTTATAATTGATATATATAAGTCACTTACATTAATAGCATAGTTGTCCTAACCACACACTTTATCAAAAACGAGCCACGTGAATTTGAGTTAATTATAATTTATGAAGGTCATTGAATAAGACTATCATGACACTTGGTTGAGAGTGGAAAATGTTTGGAGGTTGAGAAAGCATAATTCTGGAGCCCATAGAAACTCAAATGAAAAAAAGTTGTGGGCAATCATGGCTCTCCACATCTATCTGTCTTTTGTTGCTCTAAGTAAATTTTGCTCCCCTTACTATCCCTCTTTGTTCTTGTTCTGTCATTCATTTACTCAATATCATTAAGTAGGTTAGTTAAATTGTAAATATTAGTTTCCTTGTAGTTTCTATTAAGTCTCTTCTGTGAGGAAATTGTTCAGTATTCACTACCATATAAGATATTTGATATTACATAACAGTTCAGCACTCTTTTTCTTTTTTATTTTTCTTCCTTCCTATCTCTTAAAATTCTTAACAAAGGCATATTTCATCATTCCCATACACTTTTGGATTCGTGTTACACATTCTGCAATTTGTATTATATTTCCTAGATAGTTAAATGTTTGTACTGGTATTATTTTAAGTATTACCAATATGTAACACATTTTGTACTGTTTCTTTTACTGACAAATCATACATTCTGTCTTATAGTTAATAGCTAGTTCTTTTTTTTTTTTACTAACTTGTGTAAGAGTCCTGTCAAGTTTTTTTCTGAGTCTGCTATCAACACAATACTTTTTCTATGTTAAGATAATGCCCACCAGTAATAAATCTTGGTAGTTCTTCTAGTTGTCTTAGTTTTGTCTTACTGTAGAGGTTAAATAAATCTGATGAAAAAATACAATTTTGTCTTAATCCTCTTTCTATTTTTGTATATTTGCTTAATTCTTTTTCTATCCACTTGAAAGTTGTTTATTCCCAAAAGAGGTTCCAGACTACCTTTTCCTTGTAAATGAATCTATTGTAATATTTCAAGTTGATCTTCCTATCAAATGTTTTTTGTGCAATCAATGAAACATAAGTATAGGTCTTTTCATATTTACATTTCTCCTTCTGAGAGCATTTTGATCTTAAAAATAGCATTATGTTGAATGTGTAGTATTTGCTGAGAAGAAGAATATTTCACAGTATTCAGCAAAATTGCAATTACATTTATCATTCATATAGAAAATTTTATTCATATTTATGTTCATTTCCTTGGTATTTACAATTCCAAGAATGGGGAAAGTATAAACATTTACTTACTTTTCAATTTAACATATGTTAAAAGCATCAGAGTCATTAGAAAATCCATATCAGAAACATACAGAGAAACATATTATTTCTGGAAAATTTTACAAAAGCACCTTAGAAGGTGAACAGCATCAAACATAGTTTCAGTGCTTTGTGAATCACTTCTATGGAGGAATGTTGATTGGTTAGATACACAAAGAATTTTCTTTTCTTCATGAGAATTCAAAATATATTTGGCAGTTTAATTAAAAATGTTTATAATGCCTTAAAATTTTCATATCATTTTCAAAAAAAAGTCTTTAATAAATAACATATCATTTTATCCAATTAATTTTAATATCAACTTTAATACTCAAGAAATATTTTCTGTATATAATATTTACACGAGCAATACAGATTTCTAAGATCTTTAATAGACTGAGAGCAATTAATTCAAACTTATATATATCACAAGTAGTTTATGAATGTGATTATTACCCATAAACACAACAATATCTAACATTTCTTTTAAATATTTCTTATGTTCAGAAAGTAGAGAAATATGCACTTGCCTTTGGAAACTGTAATGCTGGTCTGTCCTCTGAGCTCGTATGTAAAACTGTTATTACTGAATGGGCGCCAGACCTGCATTTTCACAGTGCCAGCATTCTTCACATAGAGCTCCCACTTTGAGATATGGCCACAACACTCAATTGTATACATTGGATCAATAACTAAGTAACCATGTCCTAAAATAAATGGGTCAAAATAATAAAAAATTAATGAAATAATGTGTGAGTTCAAAATTAATATACTGACCAAAATCAATAGACATCCCAAGTATGTGATCATCTGGTGGTTACAGTGGAATATATGGTTAAGATTTTGGTAAGCAATGGCTATTTGAATCTCTGCATATTCACACAATGTCTGTGGGCAAAATATCGACATTCCCGCTCATAAATTCATGTGCAGATAAAGCAATGTGGACACATGTGGGGTCACTCGTAAAATGTATAGCTCAAATATAACAGCTGACTATTTTCTAAAGTTTAATTTTTTTGTAACATTTCATCTAAAAGTAACTCAATATTTGTATTAGGTTGGTGCAAAAATAATTTCGCTTTCTAATATATGTTACTACGTGAGAAAACGAAATTATTTTTGCACCAACCTAATATTTAAAAAAAATGCAATTTAATAAATTTGAGTAGGAAAATTTAGTTTAAATCATTCAAGTTATAACATGATATACTCACAGGCATACACAAATGCATATATATATATATATATATATATATATATATATATATATATTCATACATGTTTCATTAAATAATATAGACAAGTGTTGTCTATTTATTTTATGTAAATTCTTTTCATAACGTCAGATAAGCTTAATAACATTATCATCAAACAAATTAAATGTTAGAGTTTTCATTCCAATGTAGTGTCAAGCGTCATGAAAGCGAGTTTGTGGTGTGACCAACATAAATATTATTTAATGCGTTGGAGATACAATCTCCCAAAGGGCACTTGAATTTATAAACTATGTTGGTTTTTTGCAAATCACTAACCAGGGAAGAAGAATCATTGCGAAGAATTAAGTTGGATATACTAGATTTATTCACGCCACAAACTCACTTTCACAACGCTTGACACTACATTTGAATGAAAAGTCTAACATTTTTAGGCATCCTTGTCAAAAACACAATTATACTTAAACATGAAAACAATAAGCAAAAACTAAAAATCCTTGAAGCTATATACATCAAACAGTTGAAATCTAACCTAAACAAAATCAACTATGGAATCTCTACAAATATCCTTAAATGTCTATAATTGGTAACAGAAGCCATTGGTTTATACCAACGGCTTTTCATACTTAATACTTCTCGAATTCACTTTCGCGTGGTCATGTGTGACATCATGAGCTGCGGTACAATTTTTGCTTCTAGTGTCTTATATGCACGTGTTTATCATTGCTTGGAAATCATCCATGTAGACATTAACAGACTATCATCACTGTCTTGTCTGTATATTGCTTAATATATTGTACAGTAATTGACATCTTTGATAATGGCTTATGTAAGCCGAAAGCTTAGATTGGATTAAAAAATATGGATCAATATTGTGGTTTTCTTTCTTCGTTTAATGATAATGTTATTAAGCTTATCAAACGTTATGAAAAGAATTTATATAAAATAAATAGACAACACTTGTCTATATTATTTAATGAAACATGTATGAATGAAAAAATTCTGCCTAAATACATACAATATATATATATATATATATATATATATATATATATATATATATATATATGTTAATAACCAAGGGGTATACTAAACTGGCATATTGGAAAAAGTGCTCAATGGCGAAATGGATTAACATTTATATTATGCCGTTTCAGTTAACTCAAGCAGGTGAATACATATAATGCACTCACCAATAACACACCAGATTGAATAGACAAAAAGTCACCATGATTAGAAGAGAAAAAATCCTCCAAAACAAAAATAAATTAATTTACATGTCGGCCAAAAAAGTGCTATATGGTACAGAAACTACTGAATTTTGGCAAAATGAGCATAACACAAAAAGGTTCTTGACAATATTGGGTCTTTTGAGTCCATGTACCATTCTGTGCATTTAGGGAAACACTATTAATAATGACAAACATTTTATGTCAATTAATTTCAGTGATCAACTTTTCCAAATTATGAATAATCCTTCTCAAACAAGGAGGAAATTCCATCAAAAATTGTCCAACGCACTTCCTAAATGAAGCTTGGACAATTTTTTATGTAATTTCCTCCTTGCTTGAGAAGGATTATTCATAATTTGTAAAAGTTAATCATTAAATATCTCTCATTTTTAATGTTGAATATATATACACTTGCGTGTGCCTGTTACTAGCTCTAAAATCAGTGGTCAGTTGTACTTTTCAGCAGATGTGCTAAATCTCTATCTATAAAAGGCAGGATGTGTGTGTGTGTGTGTGTGTGTGTGTGTGTGTGTGTGTGTGTGTGTGTAACGAATGCACGGCCGCAATTTTCGAAGGATTTGCACCAAAATTTACATGCACGTGCTCCAAGTTAGCTGGAAGGCCAAGACCAACTTTGAATTTCCCAACTCCCATCGATAGCGGAAATAATCGATTTTTACACGCTTTTACGGCAGTTTTCATGTAGTTTGCGGCCATTTTGTACTGGCCAGAGTGAGAGCCTATAGCTGGCTGCCACGAATAGGCAGGAAGATTCTATTGGCCAGCGTCAGAGCCAACAGCTGACTGTGTCAGTCAGCTGTTGGCTCTGTTAACTAGCATGTTGGAATGTTAACTAGCATGCAAAAAAAAAAAAACGTTAGCTGCATTCGTCACAAGTGGGAAAAATTTAAATCTGCATGGCACTTTACTCCAATTGGCTCATTCGCTTGCTTAAACTCAACGTTGATTCTGATTCCGCAGAACTGGGTTTGGTGTGAAAAAGTATTTGTTATTAACATTCTTTTTTCATTCGGTTTTTCCAGTTATGAGTCTTTTTATAAAGCTGATCGTTTTGTGTTCATTTTGTTTAGTTCTTTTTTCGTAACAGATTTAATGTTTAGTATAGAGTTTAGAAAAATTCGCAGTGTGAGATAGGCAAGAAGTAAGGCATGTAGCAACATCAGTACGGCAAGGGCACTCCTTTAAAGGCAAAGAAGGGCAAAAATATTTTAAGTCAAGTGATAGCGATTGCTGTATGAGTCGTACGATTTTTGAATCAAGCACGGGCAACGCCGAGCCATGCTGCTAGTATTCTAATAAATAATGATGTTAATGTTCTTCTTTCATAAGTGCAATTATGAAAGATCTTTCTGTAACTATGTATTTTATTGGAGTAGTAAATACTCATTTTAAAGTAGTTTTAATTTGTCTAAAACGCTTGGAATTTGAAGAGAGAAGATGTGTTTTTCAAAGCTCTGCTGATTTCAACGGATTTTTAAGAATGTAAAAAATGTCGGGTTAAGCATTAAGTAAGGTAAATACGAATTTCAATAGTAAATGGAATAATCATTATTGAATTAATAGCTGGAAAATTTAAACATTAAAGGATTTGTAATTCAAGACAGTATGTTTTCGAAAATTTGATTTCAAAGGAAAAAATGAAATTAATGTCAAATAGAGATTACAAGTATTAACAGAAAAAGTTTTACATTAATTTTAGGAAAAAGGAGGGAAGAAAAAATGTCTCTTTTGTCTTCTTTGCTGGAATGTGATTGTTGCTTTTCTTGTGGTAGCATTAATAAGCGTAAAAGAATCAGAAGTTGTTCCTTTGTCAACGGTTTTTCATTTATCTTGCGTAGGATTGACTAGAAATGCTTCAGCGTCTCTAGTTGTTTGGAGTTGTTCACATTGTCTGTCTCTCTCGGCTGTACAAGATCGCCTCCGATAATATTAATCTCTTCTGCTACCGGAATCCAGCAAGTTGATCCACTTGGTCCGCTACTATTTACGATGGCTTTCGACGAAGTAGCTCGTTCCATCTCCTCTGCTTTCAATATATGGTATCTTGACGATGCAACGTTGAGAGGATCCATCGAGGCCGTAGCTGCTGACCTCCGACGAGTTATTCCTGCTTTATCTCTGCTTGGGCTTGAGATTAACTCATCCAAGTGAGAGATAAACTTGAATTATAGTGCAGATGATTTCGAGACTGCTATCCGGGATATCAGACTCATCCTTGAGGATATAAAAATAACACCTAAGGAGGAATTACACATATTTTGGTTCTCCAGCCTTTCCAATGGCCATTCAAGAGTGTTTGGATACTAAGCATGTCATTCTAACAAGAATGACTGAGAAATTGCAATTAATTGATGCACACCCAGCCCTCTTCCTCTTGAAGAACAGTTTTTCGCTACCGAGTTTCCTCTACACTATCCGAAGTGCCCCTTGCTATCAGGATTTCTTAAATGAGATAGATATCACAATTAAGAGATGCGCGGAGCTAATTTGCAACGTTAATTTCGACGACACAGGCTGGAGGCAGACAAAGCTCCCTTTTGAGTTTCGGAGTCCTGGGCCTTCGATTGGCGGTAGATTTGGCCCTTCCAGCATATCTTTCTTCACTTTCGTTCAGTCGCAAATTAATTGATGAGATACTCGGTGGATCTTCTCAGTGTTTCTCGGGTAGTTCTTTCGAACAAGCTTGCAGCGTCTGGGCCCAAGAATTACTTTCTATCCCACTAGACATATCAAAACAAAAAAGCGAGGATAAAATAAAATGCGAGGTCAATTTTACTATTTTGAGGCTCTCTCTAGATCAGCATAGCATCGCTTGTCTACTATTTGCTTTATAATTGAGTTGTGGAGCCTGGCTCAACGCGGTGCCCTCTTCATCTACCGGTACACTTCTAGACGATGAGTGCACTCGGGTCGGAGTCGCAATCCATTTTGAACGCAAATTATGTGAGCGTCACAGATGCAGATGTGGAGCTTCCATTGATGAGTTTGGATTACATCCTCTCTCTTGTCGTCGTAGTGCCGGCCGCTTTCCACGGCATGCAGCAATAAACGACATCATCAGAAGAGGTTTGGATGCAGCTGGGTTCCCTTCCCAAATCCAACTGATAGGCCTCAACCGTGGTGATGGAAAGCGGCCGGATGGTATTACCATTTTCCCTTTTAAAATGGGGAAGTCGTTGATTTGGGATGCGACCTGTGCTGATACATTTTCGGCCGGTAATTTGATCAGGTCCGCGGTTGAGCCAGGGTCTGTCGCCCGGGACGCAGAGATAAAAGAAAATAGTTAAATATTCTTCTCTTGCTGATAGATTTTTTTTTTACTCCTGCGGCAGTGGAGACTTCTGGGGTTATTGGCCCTCGTTCGATGGCGTTCCTACGGAGGATTGGCGCGATTGCGTCTTGATTAAGGGATGAGCCTCGCGAAACGGAGGGGCTCTTGCCTCTGTCTCACTGGGGATGGTTCGAGGTAATGCTTTCTCCATCATTTTGGCTGGCAGAGGATAGCAAAAAAATTGTTTATAATTACTTTAGCTAGATAGAATTTGCATTCTCAGTTAATCCTTGTAAAAGTGACATCATGCTTCTCCAGAATAAAAGTTTAAAAGTTATCTATTGAATTTAACATTGGTAGAAATGGGTGACAATTACTCCTTGCTTTGAATATTGCTGCTACATATGGTCTGGTGCTTCTGTTATATATTTAAAGAAGAATCTGCAATGTTATCGGTAGTGCAAATAAACTATGCCTTTTTACAATAAAGGATATAAAATTATACCTTTTTTACAATAAAGGATATACTGCAAACAAAATATTCTGTTTTTACAATAAAAGTATAAATAAGTTGCATGAGGTCCCCAGAAAGTCAAATGACATTAAAACAAATATAGAAAGGGGTAAGATAGTATTTCTCTGAATGCCTTCTCTAAGTAATAGGTGCAATGTCTGAAGTGACCTTTCTTGGTAACAGTGAAGAAACTGTATTTCACACCTGTCGATAAACTTATCTTAGATGAGAGAGTGACCTTGATTTTCTTTCACATGGCGGTGTTAAATTTCTTCTGTCGTTGCTTCTTGACCAGTGTGGTGTTGTCTCCTCGATTCGATTAAGTTTTGGCTTTATATACACCATGATAGGCTCCAGAATGTGTCTCGGGATTTGAAGGGAATCTTAAATTTTTATATAATCAATTAAAGATGGAGATCACAGAATATGACACATGTAATATTGATTGTTATGAAATTAGATATTTTATTTAAGCAAAATGTAAAATCACTGACCAAATGTTTACCTTTAGTATGATCCACTCTTTGAGCATTCTTGACAGGATTTTTCTCTCCTTTGAAGGCATATTGCCATTTAGAAGTTTCTCCACAGATTATGCCACCTGTAAGAAATATGAAAACATCCAATACTGTTATTACAACTAATCATTTTTGTGGGATATTTTACGTTTATAAATAGCAAATCTAACTAAAGTAATTGTTTTTTTTATCATTACTGTATCTAAACTGAAAGAAAAATGATTTTCTTCTTGCATTCTATTAAATTTTAATATAATACTCATGCTAGATAACCAAAGCTAAAGTTTACTCAACAATATTATCATTCATAGAAGTGATATACATACTATGTAACTTATGACCATGTCAGAAAAATGGGTCTCCAAGATGAGTCAGTTGGTGTCATGGGCCTGATTTTGATTGAACCTATTTATTATTAGAGAGACAACAGATGGCATTTCTCATCTACTTTTCTTTTTTTCTAGATCATTCCTTGTATTTTATTCTGTTCCCTAAATTTGTAACCTAAATGTCCACGTACATATATAAGCATATGGATTCAGCACTGATTGCAAAAATATTTAATCAGTAGTTTGAGACTACATTTTACATAACTTCCTAATTGATTTATGATGGAAATGTTCTAAAACCACATTTATGTAATGTTAACTGTTCATTTACATCCTTATCATTAATTAATACAATTCTTTTCATATAGTCATTGTTATGTAGAGAATTCAATTCAGTAATATACTGAAATTATTACAAGTTTTTCAGAGTAACTCCCTTTCAATGGGCCCCTTGGTATTGTTACAACAATCCCTGTGACTAGCTGAAAAGGAACCAATCAGAAGGCCCCTTAATAAAGCTGCTTCATCCTGATCTGTGCGCTATGTTTGAATCTTTATTTCTCTTTCTCACGTTGACTTTCAATGAGTAACACGTACAAAAACAAACTACCTCCCAGAAAAAAACTTCACCAACAAATCCATGGAACCCAGGATTGTAGCACTTACTCCACATGAAGAAATATTTTTTCAATCCTCAGGAAGCCCGAACACCATGACATCACTAGCCACCGATACAACGACAAGAAATCGCAAGATCTCAAAGAACTGTTAACAGGATATTACTTTTCTGTGACAAGATAAGTCCATAAAATACTATTTTTTTGCAACACCATTTTTTGTAAATCTCCTTCCTTTCTCCTTTTCTCTTTTCCTCCTAAAAGGTTTGAATCTGATTCTTTTTTCTCATACCATGTTACGTCACTGAATTATCCTTTTTTTCTACAGTGGTAATTATTATCTTTTTAAACAAACTTAAATGGGTGAAATACCAACAAATAACTCACATGAAATTACAATAATAAAATAAAAATTAGAGATTTTATGGAAATATCTTGAACTGGCCGCTTAAGTACACATGAAGAAATACTCTTTTATGCAATATGACAGTAATTTAATGTCTTCTATATGCCGTGTCCCTTAGGGCGTTGGTGATCATGGTTCTCCACAATTTCCTGTCCTTTGTAGCTCTTCAGAAACTTTCTCTTTTTGTTATATATTCTAATTCTTGTTCTGCCAAACATTTACACAACCTCATTAGGCAGGGTTATGTGTTGCTTTCCTCTGTCCCTTTTGCCTCCTCTCTGCTCTGTGTGTCAAATTTTCCAAATCTTTCTTCCTCATTATGTCTCCCAGAAATTTCAAATCTCTCTTTCTGATGTTAAATATAGGTGTCCTTTTTGTTTTCATTTTCTCTAAAAGTTTGTTGTTGCTCCTTTTTTCAGTTTATAGTATCCTCAGCATCCATCTATAGAATCACATTTTTACTGCTTCAAGCCTCTTCTTCATCTGTGAGGAGATTGTCCAGCATTCACTACCATACAGGAGGACTGATATCGCATAACACTTCAGTACTCTTTTCTTTGTTTCTCACTAATTTTTTCTGTTTTTTTAATACATTGCTTAATTTTTGAAAGGCATCTTTCGTTATCCCAATGTGCCTTAAGATTTCAGTATCGCACTTTTCATCCTCTGTTAAAACACTTCCCAGATATCTAAACTGTTGTACTTATTGATTTTGCTATCTCCAATTTTTAATTTGCATGGTGAACTGTTCTTTTTGCCGACAACCATGCATTCAGTCTTCTTGCAGTTGATATTTAGTCCTTTCTTCTCGCTTTCCTTCACTACTTTCTTGTAGTTTCCTTTCTGTATCTCCTGTCAGAATCTGATCTACTAGAATTTTCACTTACAGCCATCTCTGGGATTTTAAAGATATAACAGGGTGCTAACTCCGGTTCAAGATTTTCTGTACGAAGGAATAGAATGAGGTGGTAACTTTGGTTCAACGTTTTAATGCATGAGAATGCCTCATGACTATCCCTATAAGCAGGAAATAATTAAGATTAAACAACTCTGTGAAACTAATTAAGTGTCAAGGAGAATAAAGAAAGAAAGGACTGATTAAAAATAATTAGAAGCCATAAAATGAGTTTGAAGAAGGCTCTAAGAAGATTTGAATCTGAAATAAACCAAGTAGTGTTAATTAAGATTTAGTAAAACTAGATTTATTCCAACCTACCCAGTTGCCTCTGGAGCAGTATAACAAGATTTATAGTCTTCTAAAATTTCCCAAATTCCAAATAAGAATTCTCGCTATATTCATTTAAAATCAAACTATCGAATTCCACAAACATTTATATCATTACCAAAAATTAAAGCTCATAGGCTGGGGCCTAACCACATTCCATGAAAGGTCATCTCTTTATAATAGTTCCATAGATGTTTCCTTTTTTCTTTCTCTATATGACCATCCAAACTTCACATAATAAAAAATATGCACTTGCTTCCAGATATAATAAGGAAGAAACCATGGTTACCACTCCTGAAATTTTAGCAATACACTGAATGTGACAAGTAAAGGAATTTTATCAATATACCTTTGAAAATTAGTGTTCCTTTTGGTATTTTTTGAAGGGAGCCAAAAGTAACAGATATCAGAAGGAAGCCAAAGAGTAAAGCGTCCAGAATTTTGTAATAAACAAAGACAGTGAACTGAATTTAAATTGATTGGAATCATTTTTCTCCTTATCGGTAAAATCAATGAAATCGTATATATTGGCAAATCTGTCAACACCGCATAATTCTCTTTACTAAAAAGTCTTTCAAAAATAAAATATATATTTTTTTGAAACATTATTTGAGAAAAAATATCAGATTTAAAGCTTAATTAATTTGAATTGAAACAAATATTACTTTTAGATTTTCATAGAAAAGCATTTTTAGCACGGAAGTGGGTGCTTTTTAAGTGTTGAAAAACTGATGTTTGGCAAATTTAAGAAAAAAAATAAAAAATATTTAAAAAATTAAAATCATCAGACACACTGGTTTGTATATATATATATATATAACTTCCTAGTAATCTTAAAAGTTTTAAATATTTTAAGCATTCTAATATTTTATTGCATTTTAGGAACTTTAGTTTTTTAGCCTTACTTACGAAAATGCTTGTTGAGGAAATGTTAGAAAATTACCAAGACATTTTAAATTTACTATAGATACTGTTTGTATTTTCTGATAATGCTGTGTATGGACGTCTGTATTTATAAAATGTCACACATTTATACACACTTAAAAAATCCAAAATTCGTTTTAAAATTCTGGGGATTAGCGATACAAAAATAGAATTTCACGAAATATCATAAAATGAAATAAGTATGTGGCGGGTGGTAGCGGATTTAAAAAGAAAATATTTTTTTACAAGGATTTTCGGTAAATTTGCTTTTTAAGCACACCAAAGAAAATCTATTGTAACTTTCCAAAATCATCATATTTCCGTGTAAATGTATATGCTAAACTCGAAAATAACGCCCAAATTTTGATAAAACCTATCGTTTTGAAGTTATCGACGATAAAAATTCGGACTCAGTCGCGTTCATTCGTCCGCCATTACGTTCTTGTTTAACTACATTCACTGTGGAATACTTTACCCGCGGAGGCGCAATTAACGGTCTATTTATTGCTTTTACCGATCTTGCTCGTGTAAATTACTGTGCACTGTCGGAAAGCAATGACAAATGGACGCCCTTTATATATATATATATATATATATATATATATATATATATATATATATATATATATATATTGAACTATATTTCACGAAATATCATAAAATGATTGCCTCATTAAATTTTACTATCTTAACCTCCATATGCCAGTGGATCAGAACCAATTACTGAGTGCACTACATCCTCATTGGACAAGAAATGTTAAAAACATTTCTAATTTACATTTTCATGTTAGTTATAGATTTTTGTGCAAGCTAAACACAACCCAGGCTCCAAACGCAAGTTTTACAATAATTGCTTCTGATTGGCCAATATATCTCAAAGTCATAACAACGCCTACGCACACGTGTTTAAACACAAGATACCGCCCAAAATCTTGAAATGTGTTCGCGAGCCACACACGTGACCAGAAATGTAAATAAATACAATGCACGAACACAAGTTTATCAGTGAGCTTCGTAACAGACAACCAATTGCTAAACTACTCCACGTCAGTCATACTTTTGAAGTTGCAAGGTTAAATTTATTTAACACGAAACAACTCCAATACACTCACTCACCAACCTCTGAAATCACTCTTGAACTTTTACCAATTTTAGAACTCACAATTCCAAACTTTATTCTTCTAAATTACAAGTTCAATATTACTTCTTCTTAATATGAACTCAGGTACAACTATTACCAAATCAAAGGGACACGACTCTGTCCTACCTTTTCAGTCCGCATGCTTGTACATCAAACATTAATAAATCTAATTGTTATGTTTTGAAATCATTTCGTTGTGTTTTGTATCTTATTCTATGTATGAATATAGAGATTTTTAATTTTAGTGGAAATCGTTAATTATCACGCAGCCTATTCTCAACAAGTATTTACCCATTATAATTAGCACATCCACTACATGAGGCAGATTTTTCCCCGAGGTTGCCAATTCTTTCAATGCTATAGAACCCGGTCTGACCTGCTATTTACCCATAGCTAGTGGAGGGAGAAGAAGAGGATTCATACCTCTCCCAAAGGGTATTCTATTAATTAGCACATGTGAATGTAATGGATTTGATTGGAATTCGAACTCGGCTCTCCGATTCCTCCGACACACTATCTGACAGTTCTTAAAGAAAATAACTTGTAGCGGCTCAGTGTTTATATTAATGATACTTCCACGTACAGGATTCAAGTAATAATAACAACAATTTCAATTTGTTAACCAACAAATATATATTGAATAAAATACAACAATCATGAAATAATTTTGTGTTCACAATGTAGATTAAAGAGAAGGAAGTTGTTTCCCTTTAACTGTAGATTGATTGTAATCAACTGTTTGAAGAAAGTTCTCTTGTGAGATAAATGTTCCGAAATAATTGTTAGAGCAAAGTTTGCATATGAAGAATGAATAACATGAAGAATAAAATTGCTTGAAATGTGTTGTGGATAAACTGGTTTGAATCAACAAAGTTCTGGTTGATTGTGCTTGGCAAAAGTTACAGAGAGAATATGTAAGTTTGAAATTCTGTGTCTGTGTGTGCGTTGAGCAAGATTGTGGATTTGTGTTGACGGCTGGAATCTTACTGGATCTTACTGGCGACTTGCGAAAAGTCGCCTCTTTTAAGGAAAAAAGGTAGGCTCCCACGGAACCGCGGGAAAACTTGATCTTACATTAAAAATATGTGATTGGCTAAAAATTAACCAATCACTACACAGAATAGGCAAGTATGCTCAGAACCAAAAGATTCAAAGGAACGACTGTGATGGCTAAATTGTCCTATACAAAGGTAGTAGTAATTTATTAGCCAATCGCAGGCGAATAAAATGACTTGGAGTGTATGTGGGTATGAAAAACAGCAATCGCTATAAACTTAATTCCCTTAATTTCTTATAGGAAATAGCGTTACAAGACGTGCGTTAATGAAAAAAAAACATTTCCTTTTCTCACTTTGTTTATCGCTTTATTTAATTCTCAAGATGCAATGCATGCAGCATACAAAATGATATTTTAACATTTGTTGTAGAATTGTAGTATTTCTATGCCTTTTTTAAAACTGTGAATACAATTATCGAATTTTTAAAACATTCATGTTGACGTCCAAAATAATTTTCCCGGATATTTGAAATTGCCGTTAAAAATCAATGTTAATAACATAAATTAAATGTAAACAAATGAATTTAAATTTGTTTTATTTGATGTAAAATTAATTTAAGTTTTTAAGAAAATTTTCATTGAGAAAAAAAGAAATTCTGGGAAAAATTCACAAGTGTTCCTTAATCGAATCTATATAAATAAATGCGAAAGTCAGTTTCAACCTTTTCCACTTTATTCCTAGAAGCCGTAGACCAACATATCGTACCATTTTGGAATCAGGGCGACTCCGTGAGCAAATTAAAAATATTCCGGGCCGGATCCAGATCCTCAATCCTGAAATTTTGGATTCCCTAGTTTTCATTACTACAATTGTTTTCAGCGATTTTTTTACGTGATATTTGCGACGAATTTTTTTGTACGATAAAACTTTTTATATCTTGGATAACTTGAGGATAATTGAAATTAATTGCGAAATCCAGCAAAAGTCACGCATGAAATAAAAATAATTATTAGTACGGAAAGTACCTACGTACATCAAATTGTCTTTAAATTAAGTGGCGGCAGAAGAAGTACCGCTGAACTTTTAAAAGTTTAACTTAAATATTAATACAACACTTAAATGCAGTGATCAATTTTGAGTTCTTCTGTAGTTTATTGTTGCTTATTGTATGCCTTGCAAAAAGAAATCTCCGCGAACAGAAGACCATACTTAATAAAATTAAAGGAGCCAAGGCTGCAGCGAGGAAAAGAAAGTCCTGTGCAAATTAAAACACAGATCAAACGGCAGCCAGGAGAGCTTCCAATACTGAGAATATGCAAAGACTTAGGTACTCTCAAACTCATGAACAAGCAAAAGGCCCAATCAAGAACCCTCCTCAGCATCTAACTTAATTTCCGCCCTATCTGGCGTCTTTTAAGCTAGTTTACTAACAAATCCCAAATAGATCTGTATATTTAATAGTTTTAAAATTTTTACATTTCACTGCACTTTTTAACGTTTTGTTATATGGCTTTCAAAGAAATTCTGATATTAATAGCTCTAAGGGTATTGCGTATACAGATTTGAAACTTGGTGACAATATTTACTGTAGATTAAAAAATATAAACAGCTTAGGTATCTTAAGTATTTTTATTTTTTATAAGGACCTGAAAATGGGTAAAATGCAAAAAGACGCTGTCCACTTTGAGAACTCATTTAAAAAGTATGTCAGGTACATACAGCATCCAAATTAATCTGCGTGTCATTTATGACCTAATAAATTATTTCTTTTTCAGTAACTATATATACTGTTATAGGAATCTTAGTTTGAAAATGGTTCGATTTTTTAACATCCTTAAAATTACCTATTTCATGACATAAGCAAAACAGTTAAGTTAAATTTCTATATTTTTACAACATATTCTTGCATGTCTGAAGAACATGCGACAGAAGCTTCGTTTTGTGGACAAATTTTTATCTATTTCATTTCATTTAAGGCGTAATATAGCAGAATTAGAGAAATCTAGGATCTATAAATGAGAACTTAAGCTTTCAAACCTTCAGCTCCTCGTAGAAATGTGGTTCTACGGAGGGATACTGAGAATACCATGAATTGAGTAACGACGAAATTTGAAAGAAAATAGAAACAGAAATTATATTTAAAAGAGAGATTTGAAATTTCTAAGGCACATAATGAGGAAGGACGGCTTGGAAAATTTGACACTCACAGAATAGATTGAAAAAATGTGTTAATTCACTGGAGTTTCTTTGATAAGGGTGGCACATTGTGATTCCACCATAAAAAAATGCTTTTAAGTTTTAACAAGGCATTCAACGCTATTAGGTGATACAAATAAAATTCCTCTGAAGATATCTTCTAATTTCCATTTTATAATCTTGTCTAATTTCATATAGATTTTTAGTTGATGCATTTAATTTTTTTTCCAAACATGTCTGGACAGGCGTTCTAACCGTTCATATTCCCTTTCAAACATCTTTTGTTTTCGGTTTTATCGTATTTGTTTTTAAATTTCACCGTTTCCACATCTTCAGCTTTTCCCCTCGGTATATAATTAAAATCGCATTTTCACATCTATATTTCTATTAGTAAAACATTACTTTAACCCGATTAATTCTTTCTTGAGGACGAAATGCGTAACACAGAATTTTTATACTTCATCATTCATTTGCGTAACATTGTTCTGATATATAGAAATTTATATATTATATTCCCTCATATATATATATATATATATATATATATATATATATATATATGCGCACACACACATACATATATATATATATATATGCACTACGAAATGGACTAAGTCCGACAATTAATTTAATATATTTTATTATTATATACGTTATTTATATATACACAAATATTTAAGTAAATGCACTGTTTATAATAAACAATATTAACATTTACCGTCCGAGAAATTTCATAGAAAATATGCGTCCTCCGACAGGAATCGAACCTGCATCCTACAGGAACCGTCAGACGTGCTATACCAGTTTAGCTACGAAGGAGCGTCTGGTTAGCAATGTCGATTTTACTGCTTTTAAACTAGAAACTTCCCATGATTTCCCTCGAACGCCCATATCTACTCGAAGCGTATCTTAACGTCACACACTACGAAATAGACCGACGCATATTTTCTATGAAATTTCTCAGACGTTCAGGCCGGTAAATATGGTTAATACTGTTTATTATAAACAGAGAATTTGCTTAAATATTTGTATATATACAAATAACGTATAACAATAAAATATATTAAATTAATTGTCGTATTATGTCCCTTTTTTGCAACAAAGTTAGCTTTTTCAGATCTTGATTCTCTGTCATTTTTGTACCACATTTTTTCATTTATTAAATAGGACATTGTTATAGACAATATAATTTGTCTTCCCATCAATGCAGACAGACTTTGCATTCTACCAGCATGTGCAGTAGTTCTATAGCTCAGTAATAGGCGTGATAAGTAAACCTATGGTGTCTTGGAATGGGAAAAATGCCTTTAACCCCATTTTCAAAGTTTGCTCTATTCTTTCTGCAATTTCATTCGATTGCGGGTGTTACGGTGGAGTTTTATCCAGGAACACAAAGTTTCATCACAAAATTCAGGTGTATTTTACAAGACTAATGTCTTTGGTGCACCATTTCTGGAAAATATTACTCATAATATTTGCTTTACCTTGGCTGTCTTCCTATCCTTCTCTAACCACTTCAAGCCATCCAGAAATGAGTAGATCAAAATTAAAAATAGTCCTATGCATTTAACATGAGCATGACCCATATGAACGCGGGCTCATGGCTCTTTTTCTTTAGGCCATGAATGTATCTTAGTTTGGCGAAAGTTTTTTTTATTCCCTACGTTTTTATATGTATTTTTTTACATCATGTGAATATCCAGGCCACCACGCTTCCAATTAGAATCGTCTATGTTGTTGTTATTCCACAGTGAACATCATCCTTTACATTTTTATTACATCTTTTCTTAATCTCTTCGGTGATATTAAAACATCTCCATAGCATATAAGACTCTTCTCTGCAGTTAGCTTTTGCCTTTTCTCTTCATAGGGTCCCTATGCCCCCAAACAATAACCCCGTTTGTTTCTTTTCATTCTACATGCAATCTTGCTTAATACTGGATCCAGTAAGGTTTGAAATGCAAGACAATCTAAGAGTTATACATGTTTCAGTCCAGTGCAATATTTTATTTTCTGAATTATCTGATCTTTCTAATGGTTCATTGTTGAACTTTAGTCATAATAGAGCATCTACATGCGGAATAGTGTTTCTTTTCTGTTATATACCGTACCTAAAACATTAATCGGTATGTCCCAATCCCCATAAATACGTTGGACCCTACGGTAAGTGGGAGTAATATGCTAAGTAGTGCACCACTAGCAGTGATTTACCTACTCCATGCCGCTGGCGAGTATTGTATTTTGTTGATGTTATAAAGATTACCATTTTATTTCCAACCTCTGTTTTGGTTATTCCTCATTCAGTAAGCCTTTCTAAGTTACAAGACTTTCACATATTTTATGTTGAAGTCAAAGGCCATTAGCATTATGACACATCTTAAAATACTAGATGTGACTCCTTTCAGGAGTTAAAAATAAATTCTAAAGGATTATGGTCAGATTTAAGCAGATACTTCCTGCCTAATAAAAATTGATTAGCTCTATCTGTGCTCAATATGATAGCTAACGCTTCTTTTTCAATGTTTGATTAGATAGCCTTGGCGAATGATAACCTTCTAGAAAAGGTACATTTTAGGATGACCTTCTTGAGACAAAGTCGATGATTCGCCACGTTCATTTCCGTCCGTAATTAAAGTCACGCCTTTTTAGGGTAAAAAATGTTTACAACGGTTTGTTTTTAAATAAGTTCTTTCTTTAATTTTTCAAATTCTGCCTTTGTTTTATTTTCGTAACTCTTCAAAGGGTTCTATCAGTTCACTATATTTTGGAAAACATCTGCTGTAAATATTGGATAACCCTAAAAAAAGATTCCAATTCTTTTATTTATTTGTAGGTGTAGATACCTCTGCTATTTTCTTTATCAAATTTATGTCTGGTGAAATTTCATCTTTGAAAATCTGGTATCTCTGATATGTGTGTCGGAATTTAACACATATTTATCCTTGTTTATAATCATCCCAACATTTTTTTTAATTTGCTTAAAGCATAATCTGTTTTTTGTTTTAGCTCTTCTCTACTGGTAGCACCAATACATATATCGCTTTGATACATGATCATAATCTTAACATCACCAGTTGTACATTTTCAATATCTCTTTGAAAAATAGCACTTGCAGTTTTTACACCATAAGGTATACGCTTCAATCTGAGAAATCCTATTGGATAGTTATTCGTAGTGACCTCTCATCAATTTGTATCTGGTTATAGATAGATTGAGGTCAATTTTAGCAAAATATTTAATTCCCGACAACTGACTAATAGCAATTTCAATGTTAAGAATAGGGAACGAATCAGAGCATAATTTGTGATTTACTCCTGTTTTGTAATTCATCTCCATCCGGTTTTCGTAAGACAATAATAAATGAGGCCCAATTGCTGCCACAAGGCAGAATATGCTCTAAAATTCTTTGCTCCACCATTGTTTTTAGTTTAGCAACTACCAAAGGTAGTATGTGAATGGTCAGTCTGCGAGTGTCAAAGTAAGAGGAGTGACTATTTTCTTTTAATTAAATGCTCGCTTTGTTTCATTTTAACATCCCCGTGTCATTAATTTCACACTGTTAATTAAATTTGGTGTATCTACTTTCAAGACATCTATTCAAAAGAGTCCATGATTTTTTCACATCTCACTACCGTGATGAAAACAATTTCGAACCATGTGTCGGACTCAAACGTTCCTTCAAAACAACCTAATATTTTGTTGAAAGCATCATCGAACTGTCTTAGTTTAAGCCAACTTTTCTTTAATTTAGGTTTTCCCATTCGTTCCCAGAAATTTATTGGGATTAAAGTGACATTACTCCTAATATCTACTTGTATAGAGAAAGTTATGCAATTTAATTTTTTCTCTTGCACTTTTCTCTTTGTATCGTAAATACAGCTTTACTTTCATGAGGTGTTAAATTTTCTACCCTTCTATTTTCATTTTAGACTAGAAATGGTTTTTCTTTCCTAAAGCTGGACCTTTTTCTTGTCCCGTTCATGCATTTTATCAGAGTATTTTCATCACAAAAGATAATTTGATATTCTGTGTGATTCAGAGTTACTCTTGAATGGACTGAATTTTTCAGTTAACTCTAATTGTTGCAATCCAGATGCACCCAAGGACATTTTAGTTAGTTGTAACCGTTCTAAAATTTTGTATTTGTACAAAGCATCACCCATACCTTCAATTAATCTCAACTGTAGCAACGCATCTTCGGTGGTCATTTCTCCAGTGCCAAGTTTTTCAAATTCACAGAATCCTCTTGTACCTCGTGTACATAACAAATACATTGAGTCAATTGCTTCGTCCACAGCAAGGAAAGTTGTCTCCCTGTGCCGCGCCAAGAAATTTTTCTCCCCGAAATCGATCCTCCAGATCTACAAATCAACCATTTGCCCTTGCATGGAGTATAGCTGCCATATATGGCCTGGAGCCCCTTCTGTTTGCCTCAGGGTTCTTGATAGGCTCCAGAAGCGGATATGCAATATAATTGGCCCTGTTCTGGCATCTCGCCTACAGTCACTCTCTCACAGACGCGCCGTCGCCTCTCTCTGTCTTTTTTACAAATACTTTCATGGCAATTGCTCCGAGGAGCTGCATTCGCTGGTTCCCAGACTTCATGAGTTCAAGCGCCCTACGAGGCTGGCATCCCGCTCTCACCCTTTCACTGTCGAAACTCCTAAATGTAGCCGTCTCTTCTACTCCAATAGCTTCATGTCTCGCACCTCTCGCCTGTGGAACTTCCTTCCCTACTCTAGTTTCCCTGAGAGCTATAATCTCCAACTATTCAAATGTCATGTCAATCGATATCTCCAGTTGCCTTGATCTATCCACTATCCTTCTCCTCATCCTTTCCTCTATCACTCCTATCTGATCTTGCTCCAAATCTGTAACCCCTTGCGTCCTAGTGGCTTCTCGCCTTGCTTGGGGTGAAACGCTTAAAAAAAAAATACTGTATTAACATTTAGCTCAGCTCTTGTTTGCTCACGAGAACCTTTGTCCTCTAAGCAATAACCAACTTCTATTTCGGTCTCAAATTTCTCTTTATAATGTCCGAAATTTATGAAAAGGTCAAATCCTCCAATTCTCTGAGATACGCCATGACAGATATTTCTGACGGTCTCACATCCTGTCGAAACCAAAAAGAGATCTGTGATCTCGTTCTACCCTCCTGCAAGTTCGTGGTCTTGGCACGCACCTGGCCAGCAAAACAACGAATCCGTGTTTCTACAAAATCCGGCTCATCTAACGTTGTTAGAGATCCTATCGGCAACGCCATAGTGCTGTGATGTTTTCTAGTTTGTGACGCAGAAGTTTTATCTCCTTACCGAGTGACGACTAATTAGTAGACACTCGACTCTATGCAAAATAGGGCAAGTCCATTGTGCCTATGTCACTACAACTTATTTTAAATTTGCTATATTTAGAAGAGACGAGAGCCCAGTATCGGTGAGCGGATATAGGAATCAACACAGCAGATGACTGCCAGTTTCATGTCTCAATGCGATCTTCAGACCAAGCGTATACAGTGCTGTGAGAATAAGGAGAGTGTGAGAGGATGAAACTATCCACCTATTATAACCCAAATCCAATTCTATCAGTCACAGATTATCCAACAACTCGTCAAACAAAATACTCTTCAATACTCTTTCCAAACTAATTTAAATTGTCTAGAAGGAGTTTTCGTTTTCGTTTTAAATCAATTTTAGCACCATTTTTAGACATCTGTCATTGTAATTTAATTCTATTTATTAAAAAATCTTTCAAAAATAAAATATACTTTTCTGAAACTTTATTTGAGGAATATTTGAGTCTTTGTCTCAAAGAAAATAGCGATAATTACCTTTCCAGAGAAAGACAAACTCTAAACAGAGCGTATTTCCAACTGCATACACGAAAATAAATTTCTACTACGCTACCTACAACTATATCATAAGCAAAAGGATTGAATAAAGTCCCATAACCTAAACCTAATAAACTTTTTTTCCAAACACCAAAAGTGAGTACCAACAACACATAAAATATACAAAACAAATAATGAATAAGCAATCTAGAGGCGATGACCATGAATAAACCTAAACAAAATAACGGAAAAGAACAGCTTTCCCTTCCTCTACTTACCATAACCACCCATGTGACCTACATATACAGCCTGCTAACGAAGTAATAGTACATTCTGAAGATCGCTTATAAATATAAAATCCAAAAATCCGTTCGTCTTTCCTCTTAATAATAATATAAAAATTTTAACAATAAAACTTTGTTTTGTTGGTACATTTTTATTGTATACTCATTTTTAGCAAATCTCTCTCTCTCTCTCTCTCTCTCTCTCTCTATATATATATATATATATATATATATATATATATATATATATAGATACAGAGACAGAGAGAGATTTGCTAAAAATGAGTATACAATAAAAATGCACCAACAAAACAAAGTTTTATTGCCAAAATTTTTATATTATTATTAAGAGGAAAGACGAAAGGATTTTATATTTTTGATCCTTTTAGAGAACCTCCAAAATTTTGTTTTTTCTTGCGTTAGCGGGTGAATATAAGTTAGTATTGGAAATTTAAGCGTATTTTTGTGGTGAAAAACATATTGATTTGGAAA
Organism: Acanthosepion lycidas; assembly: GCA_963932145.1. Lineage (NCBI taxonomy): Eukaryota > Metazoa > Mollusca > Cephalopoda > Sepiida > Sepiidae > Acanthosepion > Acanthosepion lycidas. The sequence continues at coordinate 108,910,226 of OZ010580.1, read as the reverse complement.
TTCTTGTAAAAATCACGTGATTGTTGGATTTTAATGAAACTTTCAAAACTTATTCGTAAATGAATTAAATTATTTTTTAAATGTTTATTTTTTAGAAAATCTCTGTAAAACATATACTTTTTTTACAGCTAGTTTTTGTAATTATTATTTTTGTAGTGTTTAAAGCCCTACGAAAAGCCTTAAGGAGAATTCTTTGGCGAATTTAAATCATGAAAATATTTTGGGCCAGACAGGGTTCACAGTTTGAGTTACAGAAACTCTGCACTGAATCGTAAAACAAAAAAAAATGCAATAAAACTAAGACATAATGAGATTTATTATGAAATTTTTACGATGTCGCAATTTGTAATATCATTTTTAAATATTTCAGACACCCATATTCAGAATTAATTATTAGCTTTTCTTATAATTAAAAGAAAACTAAATTTTTAAGCTCGTACAGAATTTTTTTTTTTTTTTTGTACAAATTCGCAGTTTAAACATAATTACTTAGTTTATATTACCGTCCATTCATAATTTTTCCTATTCCGAAATATTGTGTAAATGTTGTGTAAATCCAAAATCAAATTTCCTTTCTGCTTGTATTGAAGCTTTAAAAAGAAGATAAACTTTTCAATGTCCGTTTAAACGACCGCTTTAGAATTGATTTGATTTACATTCTCTAAGTGTTTATAAACGCAATACACCGAAAATTGAATTTTATTTTCACGATATATAAATAAATTTAAATGTGCATAATTCTTAGAATAATTCATAAAATAATTAACATAGCTTCTTTTTTTTTTTTACTAATTCAAATTCATTGATTAAGAAAAGTTAATTGAAATAATATTTTAAAAATTTTGCAACGTGTTTTGTTAGAAGGTTTGGGGTGATTTTTAACCACATTATTCGAACAATGAATTAAAAAAAAATTAATCCAGTTTGACTTAAGTTATATGACTATTATTGCAGAATTATTCACTTACTTTTCTTTGTTAAGTAAGTCATAATTGTGTTTAGTTTATGGAAAATGAATAAATGTTTAAGTTTGCACAATAAATATAGTTGATGTCAAATACATCATGATGATTTCTAGTTAAAAATAGAACGAATGATTTGAAAATAACAAAATATTCGAAGATTCAACAATAACAACAACTGATGTTATTTTTATCCAATATTGTTTTAGTTTGACCAACAGAAAAACAAACATATGTATATATATATATGCTTATTATTTAAACAGTAAATGTTACTTACTTGCCACTGATATGGTACCCATTATTAAGATTATGCATTGTGGCCAGATGCCAGACATGATCCGAAGTCGCTTGGTCTTAGCCATGAGCTAAAAGAAACTAAATTGTGAAATGCGTTTCTCCATAGCGACTAGTAGCCAGATTCATACAGTGTCCGTCCGGTCTCTTGTGCTCTTATTATCTAACCAGTGGGTAAACTTACTTGACCGAATGATTGGGTAGACGCCAATGTTTTTATTGCAAACAGACCAATTCAATGCGGGGCCGTTCTGGATGCAAACACCTCACGTTTCTACAAAAGAAGTCTGGCAATTGTTAAAAAGCAATGTAATTTGATATGTTTCATAAAACATTAAATTTCTTTTTTTTCTTATGAGCCGACATGTTATTATTTGGTTAAGAAAGCAAAGCCTTTGCTTTTCTTTTGTTTCACGATTAACACTAACAGTCTGTCAAAGAGGCAATCACACTTCTCTCTTTACTTCCCTACTTTCTCATTCATTTTCTTTCATTTAAAGACAATTAAATATCGATGGCTATTTTTTATCACTTTCTATTGTATTTATTTCAATGATGCCTCGTCTTCTAACACCCGGCATTTAATTAACCCACCCACACTCTCACACACACACACACACACCTAGCATTGTGCATGAATGACGACAACCATTCGAATTTATAGTTAGTGGAAAACTAGTAGAATTCATTTTACAAGTTTTAAACTTTGAACTGATCTTTAATCTACAATAGTTTCATACAAATATTTTGTTTACACTGAAATTAATTCGTAAAACACATTTTTCCTCTTCGGTCGATCTTGCTCGCGCGAATATTTTAACAAATTCGACAAAAATTCAAAAATCTCATAAAAATATCTGGAAAAAAGAGAGTGAGTGGATATAAACATTTTTATCAGATGTGATTTTAAACAGACGATCGGACAATAAAACCAAACCTCATGTCTGATCTTTAAAATAATAATTTGCATTCTTCTATACAGCTTCTCCTCCATTGGTGTATATGGCTTATTAAATACGCTGTGTCAGGTTGATTTTTGTTTCATCCATCAAATCAAAAATATTTTAATTTTAGTGACATTAAATTGTTCAAGAAAATTGTTGCAAAACTAAATTGATTCGGAAGGTCGAGGAATGCCAACACCTGAATAAAAAAACCTGACAGTTCAACTTGTAGACAACCGGGGGGTCAAGATGAAAAGAAAACGTTTATTTTTCCTACAAGAAAATGACGGACTTGAATTAAATCCAACTGAAGATAAAGATGACAAACAAGACCGATATATGGATTCTCCCGTCGATTTCGACGTATGAGGTCCTGACAAATAACCCTGTTTACGGTTCTTTGTGCCTGCACACGCTCAGGCGAAGATGGCATTTGAGTCCAGCTAGAGACCTGCACACAAGGCCACAGTGGATGCAGGCGTGAGGGTTGAGAGAAAGCGTCGCTGGTATATTTGCATTCGCTTTTGTTCTAAGCCTAGTTTCCTTTAATGTGTGAATACCAGTCGTGGAGAAATGTTTGATTCGCTGGTGACACATACTCTTCCAAGCATCTCCATCATTAGCATTGAGCTCAAAATTTCTGCTATCGATTTGGACAGCTGCAAGGTTAGCTTTCAATTTGTCTTTGTAGCGAAGCCAAGGTCGTCCAACATTTCGGCTATCACCAAGCTGACTGTACATGAGCTGCTTTGGTATCCTACTATCGTCCATGCGAACAACATGACCTGCCCAGCAAAGTTGTGATTGGATCAGAAAACTTTCTATTCCACTGATGCCACAAAATGTAAACAAGTCTGCATTAGATACCCGGTCTTTAAGAGTAAAACCACAAATAGTACGAAGACATCTTGTGGAAGACGTCAAGTTGCTCAATTTGGTTACGATAGGGTGTCCATGACTCTGATGCATACAGTATTGTGGTAAGTATGACGGCTTTATACACTGCTATCTTTGTTTTCAGGCTTATTCCTCGGTCTTTCCATAATCGGGTACTCAATTTTCCAAACGCACTACTAGCACCAGAGATTCTATTCACTATTTCATTATCGAGTGATGCACTTGAATTCACCACGCTACCAAGTTATGTGAAGTTTTTCACATATTTCATATTGCTTCCATCGACTCGGATAGGGGTTACTGGAAAATTGTGGGCTGGCTGATTTTGTTTCACACCGTGCACCTGCTTTGATGTAGGTTGGGGCTGATGTATGACTTCGGTTTTCTTTATGCTGATGGTTAGGCCAAAGGCTTTACATGAAGCAGAAAACCGATCAGCAAGAAGTTGAGCTTCCTCGAGGGAGGTTGCAACCAGTGCAGCATCATCTGCAAATAGCAAATTCCTGATGATTGTTCTACGAAGGAGCGTTTTTGCTTTGAAGCGCTGGTGATTGAATATTCCACCACTTGTACGGAACTGAAATTTTACTCCAGTAACAACATCTGAAAATGCGTGTTTCAACATAACAGAGAAGAATAGAGCAAACAGAACCGGAGCCATAACACATACTTGTTTGGTGACATTGGTTACATTGAACTGTTCCGAAGAGTCCCCATTCGACACGACTGATGCTTTCATACCCTCATGAAAAGATATTATAACTTTTATCATGTTGTCTGGGATGCCAATTTTCTTCAATATCTTCCAAAGAGCTGTACGGTTCACAGTATCAAATGCCTTGGTAAGGTCAATAAACACCGTGTACAACTCCTGGTTTTTCTCGCGAGAAAACATACTCAACAGATTACTTAAGCATGTTGTTGATGAAATCTATCCTGAATCGCAGTGTGGTTTTCGCGCTCTTCGGAGAACGATTGATATGATATTTTCTTTGCGTCAAGTATCTGATATATATATATATATATATATATATATATATATATATATATATATATATATATATATATATAACAAATATGTATTGAACAAGACAATTTTACAATGGACATAGACAATAATATTTGTGTGTGTGTGAACGTTTGTGTCTGTTCTTTGGTGAATGTACGTATTTTGGTGAATGTTCGTACGTACGTGTATGTGTGTATAATGTTCATGGCGTCTTCACAAGTGGGAAACGCTATCTCCTAAGAGAGCTTACATTGTAACCGCTGAAATGAAGAAATGAAAAAGAGGATTTACTTCACATCCACGCGAGGACGAATGCGGCACGAGGCCCGAAGAAAAGAATATTTATTGCACAAAAAGTACAAATATGGCACAAGACCGAAAAGGGGGAATGGGGAAAAGGATGGTCATCTTCTGTCTTAACATTAAACTTAACTAACCGTAAACAGTGACCCAAACATACAAACAATATTCCTTTCACCAAAACAACTCATTCTTACTTACCATTCTTACCCATCCACCATAATGCCTCAGAAACTATATGAAGTCCTAACTAGTCCCCATATATACAATACATTGTCTGTGGGGGAGACGAATAAAATAATTTAAAAATCTAGAAAAATCCCAATGAATATTTACAATGAGTACAAAACTATATACAAGAAACTAAATAAAATAGTGTTAGCAATACCCCCCAGCCCTAACTGTGGCAGAAACATCAGTTAACTGAATGAAATCAATGCGGGACTTTAAAAATATAAAAACATTCGTACAAGCCATACACTCACTACAAACACACACTCATCCAAACACAACAACAAATACGAAAATAACTCGAAACGAAAGACGCTCCGCACCCACCAGGGAACTGATATCACTAACCACCTAACGATGGGAGTGATGGGGAATTAAACAAAAAGAAAAAAAAACAGGGCCAGAAAAAAATGGGGCCAATGAGCATATGCACCCTAGCTACGTTTACTTGAAAAAAAGAGAAAAAACTAAAACAAAAACGAGCTACACTAACCTATACACAGGAAGGGTTGCCATATTTCAACTCAGCAATCCCAATATTCTTACATCCTTACCCACATCAAAATGCCACTCCAAGTCAGTACCTTTCACTCTGCAGAGACGCGCAACACATTTCGCCAAATTCCAATGGATGGAGTCACTTCCTTTCCGTCCTGATCTTGACTTTAAGCTGATGCTTAAAGAAAAGGATCAGTTGGGAAGCGCACACTTCTCAAGGATGGAAATTGTTTACGTGCGTCTTACTTCCAGAATTCGCCGTTCTCCAACTGCATACACATCCGGTCTAGATAAGGGATGCGAATCGTATGCCGACAAATCTCAACGCAAGGCATCCCCAGACTGCCATCAGAAGGATGGAGGTAACAGATCTCGCGGCATAACATTGCAGCTTTGCCTCTCCACAAGAAGAACAAGAGCCTTACAAAGGCCAGTAAAGTGTCAGACGGGAATCTATAAAGGAGAATCGGGTAGATGTACGAGGCACATACTTCCGCCCTCCCCTCCAAGGAAAGCTCGGCCTTCTCCCGCACCTCCGACCAGTTCATTTCCAACAGGAGGTCGGAACCGAACCAGATGCCGAGTATCTTGACCGTCACGTCCGTCCAGAGGAAAAATCCGGGAAAAGAAACTCCCTTCCACGAACCCAAGCGCAAGCCAACAGACTTATCGCGGTTGATCTTGGCCCCTATTACCATCTCATATCCCTTGATTTCTTTGCCGACTTCGTTAATTTCGGCTCTGCTCAACACAAGAACCGAAACGTCATCAGCATAGGCGGAGTACCTGGCCGAGGTGGTAGCACCAGGTAAGGAAATTCCGCGAAGGACCGGATTCGTCTTCATCTTACGCAGGAAAGGTTCCAACGCAAGAACGCACAGCAATGGAGACAGCGGACAACCTTGACGAATAGAGCGAGACAAAATGAAAGGTTTCGATCTTACCCCATTCACTTCTATCAGCGCACCGAGGGACGCATATAGCAGTCGGATCCAAATGCGAAAGTCTGGCCCGAAACCGGCGGCCGAAAGAACAGCCTCCAGAAACCGTGCTTAACCCTATCGAAAGCCTTGAGCTGATCTAAATTGATCAGCGCGGCATCAATGTCGACTTGATCGATGATCAAGCGTACCAAATGAAGGTTGTCCTGAATAGTCCTGCCCTTCACAGCAAAAGTCTGCTCGGGACCAATCAGACTAGAGAGGACAGCCTGCAAACGTCCGGCTAAGACCTTGGCTAAAATCTTCAACTCTGTGTTTAACATCGTCAAAGGCCGATAATTATCTAACCTATCACCACTGTCCTTGCTCTTGCGAAGCAACTTGATCACACCCCTGGTGAAACGTTGAGGTATAGACTCCTGCTTCATCTAGTTGTTGTAAACCAGAGCCAGCAACGGGACAAAGACGGGCGACTGCCTCAAGTACATTTCGTAAGGTAGAGCATCTAATCCCGGAGTCTTGTCCAGGCCAACCTGTTTCAGTGCATCCCAGATCTCAGACTCAAGGCGGGGAAAGTCGGCTAAAAAGGCATCGAACTGAGCAGCGGTGTTTGCCGGTGTAGAAAATTGTTGGCACACCTTAGTATTCGGAGTGTTCCGTTGTACTGTTCTTTGTAGGTAAATCCAGTATCTTGTTTACCCTTTTTTATAAATAAATAAAGAGACCTTTTACTGTATTATTTTGCTGTGTATCTTAAATCTTCCTTGGTTACATTCCTGACATGGTAAATTTTCTAACCATGTCCCGGAATGGTTATTTTCTATTAGTGCTGCCTTAATTTGCCTGTGAAAACGTTTGTATAAGCCATTGGCCCGAGGATATAGTTGTTATATGCTTGAATCACAGTAGTTTTGTGAATTCGTCGAAAAGCATAGATTGAATTGATGTCATCGATCTGTTGTTATTATTGAGGGAAAAACCCAAAACAGTTATCCATTCATGTAAAATGCTTTTAGAGATTGCTTCTGCAGATATATCCTTTAGAGGAAAAGCAACAGAACATCTTGTAAATCGATCAATGACAGTGATGACCATTTGTTTTTGGTAATGGTCCCAGTATATCGATGTGGATGTTCGTGAACCTACCGTCTGATTTGATAAATTTCCTAAGAGGAGATTTTTTTTATGTCTGGTTACTTTGCTTTTTTGACACTTTAAACAGGTTTGAGCCCATTTTATATATATATATATATATATATATATATATATATATATATATATATATATATAATATGAAACGATTGCTAATCACATTGACAGTAGCTCGGCGTCCAGAATGTGAGAGATTGTGAAAGTGCTTAAACAATCTTTTTCTCAGTGAAGGTGGTATGTATGATCTTGAATAACATGTACCCACATTACAGAGTGGTGTTTCCATTCCAAATGGGACGGGATTGTTTTCAATTATAAAGTAGTGTTCTCTTTTACTCTGTTTAATGTGGTATCTTTTTATTGTTCCTCTGCGATGTGGTCGAAGGTAAGGTTTTCAGAATATAGAGATTGTATTTTGGAGTGCAAGAGTTTATCTACCACGATATTGTCTGAATCATTAATGTAACGGATATCCGAAGTAAATTGGGATATATAATCCAGTTGTCGAGTATCTCTGTGTGTATATTCACGTGCAAGGCATGAGAGGTTTGTGATTCATGAAAACAGTAAAATCTCACCCTTCGAGAAGATGCCGGAAATTCCTTATACATAAGTAGATTGTGAGTAACTCCCTTGACAAGGTACTGCATTTTTTGTTGTGCATTGTTCAATTTATAGAGATAAAGGAAATTGGCTTTTCTGAGCCATTTTACTTCTGATGTAGAACCGATCCAATTGAATTTGCCGAAGCATCGGTCGCCAATGTGAACATTGAGTCATCATCACTGATATAGGAGAGTTTAATGAAATTTGCAATTAATTTTATTTTTTAGTATCATGGAATGTAATTAATGCTTCTCCTTCTCTAGTCATTCTTGCATTCTTATTTTTTGTTTCTGTAGAATGTTTGTGAGTGGGGTCAAAACTTTGGAACAACCTGGAATAAATCTACGATAATAGTTAATCAAATCGAGGTGTCTTCGTAGTTGTTACAATTATATTGGCTGTGAAAATTGTTGTATTGCTGCTACTTTCTTTGGGACAGGCGTGATCTCGTGTTTGTCGACCACATGGCCTAAGAAGTTCAATTTAGAAACAGCTAACTCACATTTGTTTACGTTGATCTTTAAACCAAAATGTGCTAGTCTCTCAAAAACTTGTTGTATATGTTCCTGGTGCTCTTTGCTATCACGATTAGCAATAAGAACGTCATCGATATATGCAAAAACGAAAGGTAATCCCTACAAAACTTTGTCAATAAGTTTCTGAAAATTTTGGCGGCGTTACGTAAGCTAAATAGCATCCTCGTGAATTCATAAAACCCGAAAGGAGTGGCAATTGCCGTTTTCTTTATGTTACTGGAATTTGATAGTATGCTTTAACCAGTTCCAGTTCTGTGAATACTGTGGTTCCCTGTAAACCCGTGACGAAATCAAGTAAGTGTGGGATTGGATATCTATCTGGAACTGTTTTCGCGTTGAGATTCCTAAAATCCTCACAAGATCGCCATACACATTCTTTTTTTTAAGCATTTCACCCCAAGCAAGGTGGGAAGCCACTAGCACGCAAGAGGTTACCGAGAATTGGAGCGAGAGCAAATATGAGTGATGGAGGAAAGGATGAAGAGAAAGATAGGGAATGGATCAAGGCATCTGGAGACGTCGATTGACATTACATTTGAATAGTTAGAGATTATAGCTATCAGGGAAACAGAAAAAGGGAAGGGAGTTCCACAGGCGAGAGGTGCGAGACATGAAGCTATTGGAATAGAAGAGACGGCTACATTTAACAGTTTCGACAGTGAAAGGGTGGGAGCGAGATGCCAGCCTAGTCTGGGAACCAGCGAAAGCGGCTCATTGTAGTAGTTACCATGAAAGTATTTGTAAAAAAGACTGAGGGAGGCGACGACACGTCTGTGAGAGAGCAACTGCAGACGAGATGCCAGATCAGGGCCAATTACATTGCATATCCGTCTCTGGATCATATCAAGAACCTTGAGACAAACAGAAGGGGCACCGGACCATATATGGCAGCAATAATCCATGCAAGGGCGAATGGTTGATTTGTAGATTTGAAAGATCGACTCCGGCGAGAAAAATTTCCTGGCGCGGCACAGGGAGCCAACTTTCCTTGCGGTGGACGAAGCTATTGACTCAATGTATTTGTTCCATCTCAGGTCGTCAGTCAATGTGAGACCGAGTAGTCGCAAAGAGGAGATCTCGAGAAGTTGAGAGTCAGACACTCTAATGGTGGGTAGGGATGGTTCTCTGTGATGAGTAATAGAGAGCAGTTTTGTTTTTGAGGCGTTAAAGTTAACCAGCCAATTCCTGCTCCAATTCACAACCGATTGGAGGTGCTTTTCGAGAAGAATTAGTTAAGTTAGTTTTGTCAACGACACTAGATTTGTTTTTGAGGCAGGAGTAAATTGTAGTGTCGTCCGCGTAGATGCCTACTTGGGAATCTATGACGCCAGGAAGATCGTTGATGAAGATAAGGAACAGAGTAGGGCCTAGGATGGAGTCTTGGGGGAACATCTGCGTTCGTGGGATAGGAGTTGGAGGAGAATCCGTTGAGAACGACCTTCAAACCACGGTTTGCCAGGAATTATTGTATTAAGTCAAACAATCGATCTGAAATTCCATAAGCCTGAAGCTTGCGAAGAAGGACGGCCCTCTTCGGCAAAGTCTTCGAAGCTTTAATCAACGCTGAAGTGATCAAGCATCTTACATCCCATGATCTGCTCTCCGACAAGCAATATGGTTTCCGCTTTGCCCGTTCTACAGCTGATGTGTTTACGGCCATTACTGAAATTGTTTAACAAGCCCTTCATAATAACGAAGAAGCTCATGCCGTGGCTCTAGATATCTCCAAAGCGTTTGATAGGGAAGAGTCGAGCGTTGAATTGAATGAGAATATCCAAGCAAAACATTCAGCCTTGTCGACAGAAGAGTTCAGAACCTCGAACTGGTTGAACAAAGGAGGTGTAAAGGGCTTGCTATTGTTAAGTGCGCTCTTGCAGAGACGCCAATAATCCTTGGAACCGAATTTGCGAGATGCAATACGTTCTTTCATTCGAGCAGCAAATAGTGACTTTGCTTCATTGAGGACACGCTTACACTCGTTACGGGCAGAGACAAAGAGACGTCTATTGCAGTCAGACATGTCGCTTCGATATAGGTGGAAGAAGTGGTTCCTATGGGCAATGGCAGCTGAGCAAGCAGCGGAGAACCAAGGGTAGGAGCGCGATTTGACCTTATATTTTTTTGAGGGGATGAAAGCCTCGATTCCAGCTTTAACCCAGGAAGATACCTCGGAAGCACATTCTTGAACGGAGAGCGTAAAGACAACATCCCAGGGGACATCGCGAAGGAAATCCCGGAACGAGTCCCAGCTTGCTCGTTGATAGCAGAACAAGGTTCTTTGCAGGGGGGGGTCTTACCGTCCCGATTGTAGGGAAAACGTGTGAGGAAGTTGACTATCTGCGTGAAGGATTGAGAAATTTAAAAATTAAGGGTTTGAATGCTTGCAAGATCAGTAGTAGCGTTTTTAAGCCACTTGGTATGATGGGCGTTAAAATCACCAATCACGAATATGCTAGCAAACGGATGGAGAGAGAGGGCCTTGTCAATGCTATCAGAAATGCATTCCATTGTACCACAGTCTTGGGAGGATGGTGAGCGATAAAAGAAGAAGAGGTAGCTTACAGAATTGAGAAGAGATAGCCGGAGACATATGTATGAATGGTCTGGAGATTCTATAGCCAGCGGGAGATGGTCCTTGACGTAAACTCCAAGGCCATGCATGTGGGTTTAAGAGGGGAAGGTAGTCGGGGATCGAGAGGTCACAGGAAGGGATAGACGAATCAAGATTGGTCCCACACAGAGCCAGTATATCCGGGCAGAAATTGGTTCTAATGCTACAGATGTTGGAAAATGAAATGTTAAAGGGTTTAGGTGATTTTTTAAGGGCTGGTTTAGTCTTTCTTTTTGGATCGTTATCATGTGAAATTGCGGTTGTCAAAATGAGAAGGGCTGAAGTAAAAGAAGCAGACGGTTATCGACCGTGAGAAAGGCAGAGAGAAGTTGGCACAACCTGCAACATAATGTGGTCTCAGGGTTGCCCACTGGAGGTGAATACAGGGACACCTTTCCATGCGCAACATGGCACTACAAACACCCCGGTATTATGCAACTGTTGATTAGAGCGGCCGCTCAAGACGCTACGCAAGAGTTAGGGCTCCTAACTACCAGTCCGAAACAGCAACCAGAAAACTGTCAACCGTGTACCCTCAGAATGAAGAGGTAGTGCCACAGACTGCACCCATCATGGGAGAAACACGGCAGCACTAGTACAGAGGCCAGAGAGAAACAGAGGGAGAGTTCCGGGAACCCATTCCTAGATAAGAAACAAGATGTGAGCTTCTACACTTGTCCAAGAGGAGAGGGAAGAGTATTGACCGGATGGTAGGATAGCCTACATACTCCTATTACATATAACATAAATGACAACAACAACAAAAAGAAAGAAAGAAAGAAAGAAAGAAAGAAAGAAAGAAAGAAAGAAAGAAAGAAAAGAAAAGAAAAGAAAGGCAGCAGGTGACAAGGAGTCCAAGGTAACACCAGAAGACATATTTACCTAGGGATAGGACTGGGATGATATTTGTATGTTTCCCTTCCATTACATTGAGTTTTAACTTAGTTAAAGTCCCATTGTACTATTCTCAAAAATTTGGTTATATTGCATTGTGGATATGGCATATGATTATACTTATATATGGCAGTTATCATATTCGCCGTCTTCCATTCTCATGATCACTTAGTGAATAGTTAAATGCTGACGTTTTATCACAAAGCACTTTCTTTCAAAGAAGACAGGGCCGGGGGTGGGGCGGAAGGTCATTCCCCAACACCAACAATGGGCTTGGGTTACTTGCTTTCAATAAAATGAAAGACAACGGGAAGAAAGATACGGCCAAACAATTTCCACGCTAGTCTATTTTATTTAGCAAAATATTCGTCCCACGAGAACATAAGAATATCGACGACGTAGGTTCACGTGCTGTCCAAGACAATTTTTTATTTTTTGCGTGACTGGTTTTGGAACTGTGTTGTAGAGAGAAGTATGGGCTACTTGAAGGGTGTATAATTGTAATTTTAACATGAGTGGAAATTCGTCCTTTGCTATTTTGTATTTCTGGACACAATCTGTGTGGTGATGTATGTGCAGAGGGTCCAGTTGTTGTGATGCAAGGTTTACCAGTGTGATGAATTTCGTCTGTGTGTTTTAAAGGAGTGGTTAATAGTAGGACATTTTCCTATCAACTCCTGTAGTGTATTAGCAGTTGGTATGGCAGAAGTAATTCCTATTGACGTGTAGATTGAGGTGATTCCCTTTGTCATTAGCTTTGTGTCACTGTCATTGAGAGAGTGTGTAGCCATATTCACTGATAGGTGAAATGGGATAAGATATCTGCTCCAAGAATTGGCGTTTTCACTTGTGCATGTGTGAAAATACATGGAAAAGGTCGCCATAAACTCAAGTTGAGTGTTAATGATCTCTGTATGTCTCAAGTTTTGATCAATTTGATAAGAAAGATTGAATCAGATCACAAATACCTCTAAAAATACCATAACTTTTCAACTTGTGAAGACCTACATGCCAAATACCTTTGAGATATTGTCTAAAACTTGATAGACTTTTTCATCAATAACCATTAACACCAGCAGTTGAACTAGGGAAGCAAAAGCTATATTACTTATCTGAAAGGAGACCCTGTGAGATGAGATCAAACAGGAGTTGATTAGAGCCTCTAGTACTTTGCCAAAAAGAGGAAGAAAGCTAATAGGCTGGTAGTTAGAAGAATCAAATGATTCACCTGAGTTTTTGAAGACTTTAACCACAGAAGAGGATTTCTAACAATCAGGAAAGCAAGAAGCAGCAAGGTTGCAGTTTAGAGAGAACAGGGGCCAGTTCAGAAGTGTAAAGTCACAGTAAGTTTAAAGTTTTTTGAACATCTTAAAGAGGGAGAAAGTAAGAAAGGAAAAGAGAAAGAGAGAAATTATATACTAGTGAATGAACTAGATTTTCTAAAAAACCCAAATCTGAAAGAACAGCAATAAATAGCATCAGAATCTCTCTAAATCAACCCAATTCATTTTTTTTTTATTAAAAACAAGAGATAAATTGATTTTCTCACCTATTCATAACTAGATCCAGTTATATATTATCCATTCATTCAAATATCACAACAAAATCAATATTATCTATTAGGTTGGTGCAAAAATAATGACGTAATAATGTCGCTTTTTGACGTATTTTTAACGTGAAAAAACGACATTATTACGTCATTATTTTTGCACCAACCTAATACATTGCATCTTACATTATTATATAATGTTTTGTTGAGTTATTTTTAAACTTCTACAACATTTAATCTATCTTTCTGTGTAAGCTTCATGATTTGTTTGTTTTTTTTAAATTACATATTTGCAGTTAATGTTTTTCCACACATTTTCCTGATCATATCCCATACTTTTTAATTGGAGTATTGGTGTTTAATTTTGTGATGCATTTCTTTTTGATAATGATCATACATTTGCCCAAGCTTGTTGGTAATTCTGTAAATTGTTTGAAGTTCAAACCTTTTTAGTGCTATCAATGTTTGACAGCTTCACACTCATTTGGAAACTAAGGTTTGTTTTTGGAATATTTATTTGAAGATTTGGGAATTGTTTTATCTGCTATATTGATTAGTTGTGTGAAAGTGGTTAGTGTATTTGGTTCTTTGAGTATTTCATTATTAATTAAGGTTTGGCACAGCTTTCCAGTTTGTTGCCACTTTGGTACTCTCTCATCTGGTATGAGTTTATTTATATCTATGACGATTGGAAAATGGTCAATCCTACATTAATCATCATTGGCGGTCTATAAAATTTGAAGGGGGTAGATTGATAAATCAATGGCTGTTATCGAACCTGTTGTAGCCTGTTTAGGGGTCAGAAAGAAAGACACGGAAGACGAAGGTAGGTTAAAAAAGTATATTGAAGATATATACAAAACAATAGTGTTAGTAATAAGTAGATTAGCACTGCGTCTACTACTCCACTTTACTTTGCACTGCGCTCTCATCTGACTCTTGCAGTTTGTATTTATGAGAGAAGGAAGAGTTCTTTATACTGTAAGAGAGTTTACCACAACAGAACCAGAGGCTGGATGAAGATAGGTGTAAGATTTTTCAAGATATAAACATAAATCAAGTTTCTAATAGCTTTTCTATGATATGTCCTGTATGAGTTAGTTTTTTTACAGCCCCAAAGTTCATTGTAAGCATTGTAATCACCAATCAATAAGAATGGAGTACCTACTCCATTCTTGGTTGGTTGAGTAATTGATCTAGTTGTTTTGCTTTAAAACTAGGTTGAATATACAGTGAGCATATAGTCAAGATACGGTTGAGATTAGTTTTAACTGATATAGCTTGATGGTTAGTGTTTAAGTGGAGTATTTTGTGAGGACACTCTTTTAATTAATATTGAAAATCCTCCTGCTTGTCTGTTATTGGTTGATGGTACAATTTTATTATAAGTTTTGCATACTTCAAAGGATACATTGTTATGCGCTTTCAAAAGTGTCTCTTGAAGACAAACTACACTGTCAAAAGTCATTTTACTTCCTCTACAATTCCATTGTAAGATTCTTATGTTCATCATGTTATCTGGTTTATACTCTGTAGTATCCATTTTGCTTTCTATTTGTTACAGTTTTTCTAACTTTTCCTTTGTTATTTTGATCTGTTTTTTTATTTTCGTCTTTTCCTCTTATTCTCAAGGTCGGTCTATGTTTTTTCTTATTGGTTTGCGTTTAATTTTTTTCCCTTTTCTTCAGTTATTGGGATATTATTTAATTTATAGAGGGAGATATTTCCATATTTGTTATGCTGGTTTTTAAGGCTTTAATGAGGTTTAGCAATTCATTTATTAGTGATGTTAATTGTTATTTCTTTGTTTTTTGTCATTTCATTGATTTTCATTTAGATTTTGAGATGTGATTTCTGTGCATTTTTAAATTGTGAAAGAGGTTTCTATAAGTTTCCTCTGGGAATGTAATGTTCTGAATGATTTTTGTTCTTATTATGTTTTTTTTTATTCCAACTCTTGCATTATTTTTCATCTGCTCAATTATCATCAATACAGTTACTACATATGGATTCATTTTTACATGTTACTTCAACATGGTTTAGTTCATTTTTTCCCTATCTTACACATATTGGTTTTCTTATACAGTACTAGCATATCTTTGACAGTTATGGCACCTTCTTGGATTTGGGATGTATTTATCCACGTTTGCTATTAAATAGTCAATTTTTATTTCAGTTGGTGGTATAGGTGTATTATATATATGGGTTTATGCATTAGTATTTATTTTGTCTTGTTTTTTATTTGTTATTCTTTTAACATCTATTACATTTCTTTTTTTAACTCAATTTTTATTTCTTTTATGGTGCAAAAAGAGAAGTCATTATTACGAACAACAACTCTTGAGATATTTAGCCTTTCATATAGATATGACTTTATGCCAAGGTTTGGGAATTTTTTCATCTTCAGAAGTATCTTTACATGTTTTTTGTTTGATACTTCTATTAGAATAGATCCATTTCTTAGATTATTAACTGATTTCGGGTTAACCATTGAGGATACAACTCTCTGTATAATAAAGGGTGATCATTTGGTTAGTAGGACCTCCTCCCTAGATATTATGAACCTAAGGAAGGGCATTTGTACTAAACTCCATATGTGGTTGTTTAACTTGGGTATTATTCTTGTCCTTAGAATAAGGATATTTGTTTCATTGACTGTACTCCCCACCCACCATGGAGCCATACAAGGAGAAATGTCAAAGGGAAAATCCATTTACCTTGGTAAATCTGGGCTACACAACCAGTATACTCACACTGGAGAAAGCAACCAACTACTTTGAATCCCTAGGTTTTCATTCCCAAGCTAATTACTCATCTAGGAATAGTTAGAAATTGCCAGTCTCTCTTCAGCATATTTTCTACAGTTATGTAAATGAGTTTTTTTTTTCTCTCTGGAGAAAACTTGTGGGACATTCTTCTCTATGTGGGTAGTTTTGCACAACAACAGGCTTTAGCAAACATTGTACCACTACTGTGATGCAAGGTTAGGATGATAAAGCTAAATAAATGATAAAATGAATGCTAACAAAATTGTTGACCCTGTCCAAAAAGAGTGGTATATGAAAAGGAAGGAAATGAATGTATAAGTGGATGCAAGTACCCTAGCTGTGGGGGGATATCACTTGAAGTAAATGAATCAGTTATGAAAGATGCATGCTGGCTGCACCCACCAAAAGATATGCAACATATGCAAAGCTTGATATTCTACTGAAGTGTATCAAACTGGCACCCTATGCATTTATCCAATGCATTTATGGATAAGGCTTGATTGAATAATAAGGGAGCCAGTAAGATTTTTATATGAATACATTTAACACTGGGTACACTTATTTGTGGATGAATATTACCTTTCAGTTGATATAGCACTGATGAGATCTAACTAAAATCAAGCATATGGGTTAACCAGAGAGTCACAGAGATGGTTCAATATCATGAAAAAGGAATTCAAGTCTAAAATGTATTTGTGCGCTGCTGCCACAGAAGAGTCAAATCATTGTGATCTGACAGATGGTTCATCAATTCAGTGGGCACTCTGGAGTAAAAAGCAGCAGTGAAGTCTGTGGTTTGGAACTGTTTGAAACTACCAATCTATAGATCCAGTCCCCATGCAGTGGAAAAGAATCATCTAAATGTGAGTGAAACCTAGAACAGGCTGGGTATGGATGTCACTTATTACAATGGCAAACATTTCCTGGTGCTCCAATTGACTGTAGGCCCATACTGTTCTTGGTGGCTGTAGTTGCTTCAAGACACTGTAACCATCATCTAATAGCTGGAATCTATGTTCTGTGAGTGAGACCCCCCCCTCCAGTTGAGATACTCACTGGTAATGACACAGTCTTCTGCAGCCAACATTTTAGGTGATTCTTAGTAAAGTGGGTCATTAGGTTCCAGCTGTAATGTACAATATGCACATAATGGCATAATTGAGAGAAGCCAAAAAAATGTAGAACAGATCACAGCAAGTAAGCAGTGTACAATGATGGAGGCAGTTTATTGGTCAAACGACAACATATCTTGCTATTTACCTAAGCTTCTACCAGATTTTTAGGTAAGATAAGTATTTCATTTTTTTTATCTATTCATTTCTGATAATGATTTCAAGCAGTGAACTTCCAGCAGATTTATCAATAAGTATTTAATTTCCTTAACCATTCATTTTCTATTAATAAAAGGTTTGCCATAAATATAAACATTTCTATTTTAACTATTTACTCATAGTTCTAATTTTCTTCAAGCAGATCAAAACTGTGCTTCTTTTCAATGATTATACAAAGCAGTTCTTAGTTATACACCTTATCGATGATACCTTGAATATGACTTTTGAATCTGGTATAAATCAGATCACTGTTTTATCTCTCAACTCAGACTTTCAGCATTAAATAATGCAACAAGGGTTAATTTATCATTAAATTCACCAAATTTTAGTTACAGCAGTGTAGTTCTATTCAGTCCATTTTAGGTTTGTTCTGATGTAAGTCAAATCCCATTTGTGGTGAAATATATCATTTGGATTAAATGATATACAAGACTTATAAATTCTGTTTATTCTTTTGTGAAAATAAACTGAATTTTTAATGTGCATGTGAAGTGACTGTCCATCAATTATCAGAAATATGACCTCACCAATACAATATCATAAGACAATCTGCACTTAGATCAGTCGTAATCCACATGAATCATTAGTGAATGTCCACCTATTCATACATACAGTGTGGGGGGGGGGGGAACAAATATTTGTACACATACAAATTTTTAATTTATTGTATTTCCAACTAATGAATAGACATACTTTTCATACAATTAACTGTACATAGATGCATAACTAAATATGCATAGAAAAAAAAAATTGATTTATCAGAAATAAATCCCATTTATCCATTTTAATGGGTGAAAAAAGTATTTGTACAATAGGAAAACAAATACATAATCTTCATTTAATACTTTGTAGAATAGCCATTATTCACTTCTACAGCAACCATCTTCTTCTTGTAGTTCTCAATTAATGATTTGAAAATTTTAGCTGGTATTTTGTTCCATTCTTCTTCACATATGGTCATCAGATCTGGGATGTTTGTTAGAGGTCTTGATTGGATTTGAATTTTCAAATAACACCACAGATTCTCAATTGGGTTTAAATCTGGGGTGTGACTTGGCCATTTCAGGATATTTACATTAATTTTAGCAAGCCATTTCTTCATAGATTTTGCAGTGTACTATGATCTTTATCTTGTTGGAAGATCCAGTTAGGAGGAAGCTCAAGATTTTCGACCAAAATCATTAAATTTGCTTCCAAATTATTATGATATCCTGCGTCATTCATTCTACACTATGTTGCCAGTACCTTTTGCAGAAAAACATCCCCAAACCATGATGCTGCCATCACTATATTTCACTGTTGGAACTATGTTCTTTTGTTTGAAGGCATTGCCATCTTTCCTGCATACATGATTTCTAGAATTACCTCCAAACAACTCAATTTTGGTTTCGTCTATCCATAATATTCTTTCCCAATATGAGTTTTCCTTATCCTTATGTTCACAAATGAATTGCAGCCTGGCATCTCTGTGTATTTTGAATAGCAATGGAGTTTTCTGAGGGGAGCATGACTTTAGATTGTTCCTATGAATTTCATATCTTATTGTCCTTTTAATGACACAGATTCCTGATGAAAGCAAATCATCCTGCAACTCTTGATGAGGAACTATTGGATTTTGTTTATTTTGATACATTAATTTCCTCAAAGATCCTGAAGAAATCTTCCATGGAGCACCTGTTCTTCTTTAGTTTTCAACAGTTTTGAGTTTTTTTATACCTTGCAATGAATAAACTAATGGTAGTAAATGGAATATTCAGGTTGCCTGAGATTTTCCTGTAACTTTTACTTTTTTTCTAGAGCCTAACAATCAGTTCTTCCTCGAATTTGTTAATTCTGTGCCTCTTGCCATGATGAAAACCTTCCTGCTCAGTCATCAGTTACAGAATGTTTTGTTTGCATTTTTTAGGCTAAAAATAAGTACTGATAACTATTATTGGAACATTCTAGAATATTCCACTTGAATAATCTACAGTATTAAAGCAATTTAAAAGTTTTAAAATCTGAAATTTGCATTGTACGAATAGTTTTTTCATACATTAAAATGGATAAATGGGATTTATTTCTATTAAATCAAATTTTTTTCTGTTTTCTATGCATATTTAGTTATTATGCATCTGTGTACAGTTAATTATTTGAAAATTATGCTTATTCATTAGTTGGAAATACAATAAATTAAAAATTTGTATGTGTTTGAATATTTATTTCCCCCCACTGTATATAAATGAGAGAGAGAGATAGAACAAATGGAAGGAAAAAATGAACAGGTAATAGTTTTAGCACAAACTATGTAAACATATCAGTTGACTAATCATATAGCAATTCTAACTACTTTCAAATCAAATTATTTCCTGTCAGTAAGGCCTAATAAGTGCATCCCCTGCAGTGATGTGAGAGTTCCTCACCCCCCACCCGCAAAAGAGATGACTTTCCCATTGAATTATTGCACACTTGGCTGTGAACTGGATCATTGTTTACCTTTCTATATTGTAAACTGGAAATATCTGACTATAGTGTGAAAAGGGCCTATATCTACCTTTCTCTCTGTAGTGTAAACTTGAGGGAATTTTTAGTTTAAAATTTGTGTCGAAATCAATTTTTTGCATTTTTTCACAAAATGCAGTGGCATAGAAATAAAAATGAGGTATTGTTGAGATCCTCATGATGTAAGTAACTTCCATACCAAGTTTGAATGAAATCAGAGGAAAAAAGTTGAATTTATCAATTTTTGTTCAACTTTTGTGGATTACTGATTTTTTTTAAATTATTGATTTTTTACACTAAGAACCCATCTCTTACATTGTACAATGTATGTGGCTAGATTTTGAGTAAAAGATATTACATAGACATCCTCTGTTTTATAGACTGTGAAAATTTAATTTCTTATATATTTTTGACTAACAAAACAGACTTTTATTTGTCTTTAATCCCAATTCATAATGAGCCAAATTAATACCTATTATAAGATAATCTATTTTTTATATGCCTTTGATGTAAGGTTGTTTAGTCAATGAATTATTTCTTTTAGACTAGTATTTCTTATAACTGAATTTCTCAGATGAAAAATTATTATAATTTGATATATTTGAACTATTATCTTCATTTTGGTTGTTGCATGGTTAATTTTGCAAGTTTGGTTATGTTCTTGAGATTTTGAATTAAACGCCATATTTAATCCAAAAGGACAAACTATTCTCATTACACTGTTCATACCAGAGACTTCCTTGTATTAATTTTTCTTTGTCTTTGTGAGAAATCTGATCATCCCACTGAACATATCTTCATTTCAAGGGAGCACATTCAGCATGGCATTGATTCGCGTTGGTGAGTTATTTCCCTTTCTTTTAATTATTAATTTTAATGTACCGCGATGTACACTGCAACAACGCACACCATCTCTTTCTCACACACGCACGCACACATATTCCAATTTCTATCTCAACATTAAGCCCTTTCTTACTGAAGCAGCAATAAATTTGACTGTCCTTGTCAAATATTCCTTGAGCAAAATTTGCCTTTCTCTATTCCCCAAATTTCTTGTGTTAAATTTAAACTACAAAAATTTTACCTTAAATTATTTAATATGGAAATTGATTGATTCAATATTACACTTATGGTTGATTGAAAATTATCAAACATAGCTTATCAGACTAGGTGGAATGAATTGAAGGAGGAAAATGAAAAGAAAATCTGATTAAAAAAATAAATAGGGGAATGAGCTAAAACCAAAAAAAAAGATGAAGTTGAAAAAAAGATTAAAATGATGAATAATAAAAAAAAAAATGATTAGGGAGATCAAATGGATAAGAGATGCAGAAATCAAAGAATAAAAACTGAATAATCATCTCCAGTTTTCAAATTCCATGTGAAGATATTGGGGATCATCAAGAATAAGCAATACCTGCTAAGAACATAGATATATATTCCCTTTGAGTGTGTAGTGGATGTGTTAATTATAATGGGTAAATACTTGTTGAGAATAGGCTGCGTGAAAATTAACGATTTCCACTAACATCAAAATAAGATACAAAAACTGAACTGAATGCCTTCACGACATAACAATTAGATTTATTAATGTTTGATGTATTAGGTTGGTGCAAAAATAATGACGTAATGATGTCGTTTTTTGACGTCAAAAAATACGTCAAAAAACGACATTATTACGTCATTATTTTTGCACCAACCTAATACAAGCAAGCGAACTGAAAAGGTAGGACAGAGTCGTGTCCCTTTGATTTGGTAATAGTTGTACCGGAGTTCATATTAAGAAGAAGTAATATTGAACTTGTAATTTAGAAGAATAAAGTTTGGATTTGTGAGTTCTAAAATTGGTAAAAGTTCATGAGTGATTTCAGAGTTCGTGAATGTTGGTAATTATCTTTAACGTCTGGTCAGCAATGACTAAGACGGGCTTGTATTTATTTGAACAAAAAGTACAAATTGTGGCACAAGGCCAATAAAGGGGAGGGGTTGAGGCTGGTCAACACTAACTATCTTATACCTAGCTAATCAGATTCGCGACCCATTCGTACATTACATTTTACACATTCACCAAAAGAACTCGTCCATCACCAAACAATCCTTCAACCACCATAATACCACGTGCTCTCAAGGGAGACCTACCAAAATCGCGCCCCATACCATGAAAATTCTAATGATGATATATATATATACAATTCTAATAATGATAAAATGAGAGGGGAGGGAAATGAACCAATAATAAACTTAAAATAAACACAAATACAAACTGGCACTTGGTAGCAAGGAATGAGAAAAACTACTACACGTGTTCGGTTTATATAATGGCTGTGTACCACGTGAGAGGATCACAGCATATGAGCAGGAAAATAGATTGGTCGCGTGCAGGTAGTTTGATTGGTTGAAACTGACCAATCAGCAAGCAAGATTAGAGGTGGTTGACCAATGAATACTTGTTTATGTGAAAGTAAGATTTTACTTACCAGAGGAAGAGTGCATTTCCTTAAAAAGAGGTAAGGCTGGTTTGTTGTCGAAGATTCCACAAGTGTAATCACAAAATTGCTTTAAGTTTTATTTTTACCATCTTTTTTTACCTTTTAAAGGAGAAAGAAATGGGAGAGAATTTCTATAATCAATTTTTAAAAACATGACTAACTTGATATGTAAAAGATTTAACATTTTTTATGATGGCTGATAAACATCAACCTTTGTTAGGGAAACATTTTCTGCGATTACAGAATTGCGGACGGAATCGTGGAATTGTTAATCTTTGAATCTGTGTTTTTAGTGTAATTTTCAATAATAAATCACTAATTGTTTGATTATTTTTTCAGATTTTTTTTTAATTCTTTCAAAACCTAATAACTGTATCTCTTATTTTGTTAAGCATTTTAACGTAGTTATTTCCTTGAAATTTGTTTTTACAAATATTTGTACTTATTTTCCTTATAATACCCAAAAAATAATTAAGAGTAAAAATTTTCTGTGAACATGTTGGCTAGTCTATTTTTAAATATTTTATAACTTTTCTAAGAAAACGATATGAAAGTCAGACGGTCACGGCTCAGTCATGGCCACTGAAATTGGAAATGGAAGACAGACATAAGTTGCTGTCAAAATTGGAGGAAGGAGAGAGCGACACGAAGATCAAACCAATAAGTTTAACAAATTCATTTCCTTTAAGGCCTCACACAATTTACGAAATATTCTAAACAACTTGTTTTATGGATATGAAAGAAAAGTAAATGCTTTCATGTGCCTACCATACAATTTAGAGATAAAAAAGATGTTAAAAATAAAGAGAAAGAAAATGGGAGAGAGTTTCTATAATCAATTTTTAAAAACATGACTAACTTGATATGTAAAAGATTTAACTTTTTTTGAAATTGAATAAATACCTGGATACCCACCCTGTGTATAACTTTTACAAGGCAGCTCACCAGTTTGATCCTAGACAGATACCCTGTATAGGCCATGATTTAGACAGTTTTGCAACCATCAAGGACTTGCAATGTCTTTCTACTGATCTTGAAGAAGATCAGTAGAAAGATATTTGGATTCCAAATGTATGTGAATTACCAAGATGATTTACTAAATCCTTTTAATATCCCATCATTTTGAAATGCAAATAAGAGCAGATTTCCTCTTCTGGAAAAGATTGCCAATAAGCTCATAATGGATGCCTGTTACCGGCATAGATGCTAAATGTTCATTTTCTCATTAAAAATATACTCAATAAACCACATGAAAGTTTTACACCTGAGAATAACCTGCTCTCACAATGTTTTATTACAATGGAGATTTAGACAAGAGATTTGAAAATTAGATATTTCCCAAATTAAGAAATTAGCAATTTTAAATTTCATCTTGGGATAAGTTGTTTTTTTTTTTTAATTTTGAATTAATATGTCTAATTTGTTTTTTGATATTTTGTTACAAAGATTCAGTTATTATGGTTTAATTACTGTTTTGTAAAATTTTTTGAAAATGTTTGACTTTATTCAGATATTTATTATTGAAATTCAAGCTATTAGGTTGGTGCAAAAATAATGACGTAATAATGTCGTTTCTTGACGCATTTTTAACGTCAAAAAACGACATTATTACGTCATTATTTTTGCTCCAACCTAATATTTGCTATTGGTACTTTAAATGTGATTTTTATATTATGAATCAATAATTATAAATAAATCTAAATACAAAAAACAAATACTTAAAAAAACAAAAAGAATTTGAATATGTCTGAATGCATTCTTAAAGAAAGGAGCTTTGATTAAAAGTTCTACCTCAAAGATAATTATACACTGTAACATTCCATTGTTTTATTGTCTAGTCATGTTACATTTTTCTTATTTTTACATATCATTTATTTTTGGACTTGGATTTATCATTGAAAATAAGATTTGTAGATACTATTTCTTTATATGCAATAAAACTTTGAATTATGTTTTTGTTTTCAGTTTTAATGATGATTATAGCATATTGTATTGCAATTTTCTCATAAAATACTATAAAATGGGAAAAATGAAATTTACCAAAAGTAAAAACAGGAAAAAATGAAATTTACCAAAAATGGAAATGAAATCAAGGAAAATTTGAAATGGAAAATCGTACATATTTTGATTGTTACCCAAAGTTTAATGCTTCAAAAATTTATTACTGGGACATGATCATGAGTTCAATGTCTGGACTAGGCAGTGTAAATTGTGTACTGATTCAGTTGCAAAAAAGAATTCAAATGCCACATCATCAGGCAAAATGACTTTAAACAAAATATCACTGAATATGGGCAATGGAATAAGAACAATATACTCTGATTGAATTAAGGATTTGGTTTTCATTTCCTGAAAAGGTTACTGGATACAGCAGAGACAATGGAGACAGAATGAGGGAACAATAACTGAAATGTGACTCCAATGCTCATCTGAATAGATTAATATAATTGTTGCTTAGCAATAAGTGTCAGTGAATTTGTAAATGATGATGAGGCTTATTTTAGTAACAATCTGTACAATAGCATTTAACCCATGTCGGAGTTAACTCCTCCTTGGCTCCTTAAACCGGAAGAGAACAGGTCATTTCGATCTTTACCTTTCGGTTGTGCTCCCTACACGCTGTTAATTACGAGGTAGAGACTAGCAAGTTACCTTTTCGGTTTAGTTATATTACGAACCTAGTTGTAATATACTTCTAGGTATTTTTAGGCCTTGGTTTTCTTTTAGCTAAGCTCTCCTCATTTTTTAGATAGACTTTACTGTGTTAGCTTAGCAATTCTCTTGCTAGTCTCTCTTACCACAAGACACTGACTTCTCGCTAAATTTAGGGTCGGCAACTGAAATGGTTGGTACGCAGGCCTCTGGCCTCCGTGGCCGGGACGTCGATCACCGGGCTGTGTATTAAGTTACGCTCCCATTCCTTTTTGTCTGCCAACTTGACGATAATTGGAAACTTTTCTTTCTCTCTCTACTTCGCCTCTTGCTTCTGGCTACTTGCCAATGTTCGACTCTCGGCATTCCGTCCCTACTGGCTGCCTGCACGTCGTCCATAACCTTTCCCGTACACTACGTTTGTAATTATTACGGGAGGTTACTAATATCGGACTCGACCGGCAGACACGCAACGCCTGCACTGGACTTTTGACATGCCCGAACAACATTGCAACGCCAGCTCCTCTTTCCTTCCCAACACGTCAAGTTTGGCATCTCAGCAACGACCAACATCAACCTCAAACTACAATGACCAGCAGCGATCATCTGCAATGAACAACATCAACCTCAAACTACAATGACCAGCAGCAATTATCTGCAACGATCAACTTCAGCTGCAACGACCAACTGCAACGACCAACAGCGATCATCTGCATGACCAGCAGCGATCACCTGTGACAACCAACCTCGACCATCAATGCCCGCACCGGAACATCTGCATCTCTACCGTTCCGACCACCTTTATTTCTTTATTACTTTTCTAGAATAAATTAGCTTATATCTTATATATCCTCGTTCTGTCATGTTGTCTGTCATGTTGTTTCACCTTGTCAGATTTAACATCTTCGAAAATGTTAGCGGGCCTCTTGTGACCTCATCACCCTTTTGTGATACGGGGGCGCTCGAGGGGTCCGCTACACCCACTTATCTGTGAAAAAAATGTTTGTTTTTCATTAAATATTCAATAAATTTCCTGAATTCATGCTAGGAGCATTTTCAGACAAAATATTTAATTGATAAAAAATATTTCCAGCCACCCCATCCATTTAAAATTCAAGTGTAGACATCAACAATACACATCAATAATATATATATATATATATATATATATATATATATATATATATATATAATTTAATGTAAAGAAACAACAGACCACTTTAAAGTTCCATTAGTTATAATTTATTTCACCAGACATTTTATTTCTCTCTGGATCTTCAGACTTCACTTTCAAGGGTGAAAAAATGAATTTACACTTTTGAAGGGCAGGATTAAGCTTATATAAGGTGACATAGAGGGTGGTGAGGGATAGTGTGAGAGACATGGTCGAATTTAGAGAGGGAAGGGTGAGTTTTAAAATTTATTTCTATTACTATACTTAATATTAAAGAGGGGTAAGGATCAGACATTGACCTATTTAATCAGTCAACTCACCGGAAATCATATGGGGAAAAAAGAAATATGGGGAAGTAAAGAGATAAAAAATAAGAGATGGATGTAGAGTTTTGAAGGAAGGAGAAGGGTAGTATAGTTTGATGTTTAGGCAATTTAGACAAATATAGATATTAACGTTTGATAGTAATTTAAATGTTTAAAAACTCCACAAATAAACTAGATTTAATGCTTGATAGCAATTTAAATATTTAACTTCTCCACAAATAAATTAGGGATTTAATATAAACTGAATACTATATTAATAAACAAAAATAAAAATAAAAATATACTAATAGTAATATTTTAATATTGTGAATGACTGTTAAAGTATTTATTAGTTAATTTTCGTTACTCATTTATCTATCTATCTATCTATCTATCTATATATATATATATATATATATATATATATATATATATATATATATATATATAAGTCAAACAATTGCCAAACCCCAACAAAACCATCAGACCCCCTTACAAATGAATTAAATCTCACTACAAAACGTTTCCCTTTAAGAAAAAAAAACACCTTCTTTTCCTTTTCTCCTTACATCTAACTCACACTTATTCAATTACCCCAAATTTCCTCCTGCAATGCTCAATGTCCACATCAGCTACAAGGACAAGTCCTTAGAGAATTCAAATCATAAAATTCCTCTTTTGCAAAACAGGATTCCCAACCACAGGAAATAAGTTTTGAATTGAAAAAAGAAAAAATCTACAGATGTATTGTAACTGTCTACACAGAGTTTCAAATAGATTAGCATCTATTTAAAAGGGAAAGTGTCGTGGGGTTTTTAGCATTTTAACATACACGCAAGCCATACATCCAGTTAAAAAGTAAAAATAAAATCATCCTTGATACAATGGCTAAAAGTATAGCCAAACGCGCTCGGAATTGTATAACATTTGAAGAGTTTCTACACACTCTACGTTCAGAAAACAAAACACTTGTTCGAACGCAAGAAAAATGAAATAAAAAGCTTAATCGCAATACCTTATCTGTAGTCTTTAATGATATATATATATATATGTGTGTGTGTGTGTGTGTGTGTGTGTGAAAATATATAGAAAATAGTAGGCTTAGTAATATATTTAATAAGAACACCCTAAAATTGATTTACAGCTGCACTGAAAATCTAGAAAGTATAATGAAAAAACACAATAATAAAATCCTGAACAAACCCCCATGCCTGAATAGTATTAATAAAAACCCTACACTTAAATTAGACAAAAACAGTGAAAAATTATGTGATTGTAGAAATCCAGAAGACTGCCCATTGGAAAATAAATGCTGCGTCAAATCTGTGGTATACCAATGTACTATCTCATCCACTGAGAGTCCTAATACTAATATGATATACATTGGGTCTGCGAAGAATGAATTTAAAGCCATATGGAGGCAGCATAAGTGCTCTTTCAACAATATAAATAAAAGAAATCAGACATCTCTATCTAAATATTTTTGGCATTTGAAGGAAATGAATAAAACGCCAAAAGTAAAATCGAAAATTATAAACAAAACTAGAACTTGTAAAACTTGGGATGACCCAAGCTCTTCATGCCTACAGGAGAAACTACACATTATTAAGTTTCTAAATAATAAAAATCTATTAAACAATAGACATGAGTTAACGGTTTTTTGCCGACATCATCATATCTTTGCATTGAATAATTAGCATATGATTTTTTTTAAATCCATAGTCCTAAAAAATAGCTTAAATACCCTACAAAAAAAGATAACCCTTTATGAAGTCGTCAAAAAACAAATGTTACGGCAGTTTTTTTATATACACAAAACCCTTTCAGAAATAATAAAATAAAAATAAAATAAATCTCCATAGACACGTAAACCAGATTAGACGAAATCATCTTCCGTTTTAAATTTAGACACCCCAACCTTACCCTGACTTGACATCTATGAATGTAACTCTATACTGATACAAATTATTAACACCCTGCGCCCCTTTCTATATGAACAATCGCGCTGGCCGTTACCATGGAAATTTTGATTTCAATAATGAATATGCTATTAAAACACGTAAATTTCAGAAATAAGTTATTCAAAAAAAATTTCGCTTGAAGATGGAACAGAGCTTAGTACTTTAATTCAATTTAATTCAAATAATTATATTCAACTTTTCGGCTCTTGTTTTGAAACATGAGAACTCTTATGTAGCGTGTTGGAATCATATTTTTAAATAAATAATTATATATATATATATATATATATATATATATATATATATATATATATATATATATATAAGACATAAGGGATCATATAAGAAAAGAATTTGAAATTTTTAAACATTTTTTTTATCTTAACATGTTTCGTCAGTCATACGGCGTCATTAGAAAGGGGATTTTAGTCTTGTATAAACAAGACTAAAATCTACATTAAAAAGCCGAAACGTGATTCATAAAAATACAAAAGTAGAAGAGTGAAATAGTTGGCAACAACAGATTTGGATCATGCAATAATCGCAGAGAAAAAATGGGTTCATTGGTGTACAGTGAACAACTAAATCATAATCTAGTCCTGATTTGGAGAACACCCAAGAAGCTTGTGGGCATGGAAAAGCCTAAAAGGAGACGTACAGATTCAAAGTGTTTATCTAACAATCAGTAAAAGATTTCTTTTAGAAGTATAGAATTACATTTTAACATATTCAAGAGTCCATTCTCTCAATCATACATGTGACAGAGAGAGTCTAGGAAACACACACACACACGTATATTTTTTTTTAGTGAAATTGGAGTGGATTTGAACAGCGAAATTAGATCAGAACATTTTTGTTTACTGATGGTGAAACCTGATCTAGGTCTGGGTCATTAGCAAACAATGGAAATGGTCGAAATAATTTTTATTGATTAAAACTTGGAATAGAGCTGAGTAAGCAAGGAGGACCTTTAGAATTCACATGATTTTGGTTGAAACAGTCAAAACCCCGTGATAATCACGTGCGAAGTAGTAGGGCCATGGTTCAGTTGTAACCAGCCGGATTTTTCTATATAAACGCACAGTTATGCAGACGGAACAGGCAGACGGAAGAGAGAGAGAGAAGAGAATTAGCCCGAGCAAGAGTTGGGCTAGAGACAGTGGAGAGTTGAGTTGGAGACACAAAGAGAGAAAGTGACGTCAGAGATTGGAACGAAGCGTCCGTTAACATGTGCTGTTGATATAAGTACCGCTGCTTCTGCTACCATGAATATTACTACTACTGTTACTACTGCTAAGGAGGAACGCCACTATAAACTTTAAGCCGCGCACAGAAATCTTATTCCCCATCGCAAGAGTTGTATATTGTTCTGAGACGATTTAACAACAAGTTAATCATAACACACACACACACACTCTCTCTCTCTCTCTCTCTCTCTCTCTCCAGAAACCGGTCTATGCATTTTTACGTCAATTACTTTTCTATACTATTCTTTTCTGCTATATAAAAGACTTTAACAATTCAATCATTGAATAGTTGTTTGTCCGGCTTTCTGCAGATATTAATTTATTTATTTTTATTTTTTATTTTATTTTATTTTATTTT
Organism: Acanthosepion lycidas; assembly: GCA_963932145.1. Lineage (NCBI taxonomy): Eukaryota > Metazoa > Mollusca > Cephalopoda > Sepiida > Sepiidae > Acanthosepion > Acanthosepion lycidas. Next base: position 108,880,033 of record OZ010580.1, on the reverse strand, counting down.
TTTTTTTTGCTGCATTGTAAATTTCTTAGCGCAGACTCTCCAGCCGTGTCTACATCTTCAGTCGACCGTGAATGGATGGACATCACTTCTGCTTTCTGGATCAAACCAAACACGTGGGCAGGAAGCAGGATTAAACCAGTGGACCGGTCGAATAATCTACGGATGCTCAAGAGACCTACGGCCACTCCCTTAAATTCGGTTAAGACACCTCAACCCAGAGAGTAAGACGTCGGAGATTGAGGGGCTGGGGCGAAAGTGTTAGATACACAAACTAAGGATTTTTAACAACAAAAATTAGAAGAACCTAAAGCAACGCCGAATTTACAATCAAAGCGACTCAATTTTCAAACAAATATATGCAGATGTAGTTGATAACAAATTTACAACTAACTCGGAATGGAAGTACAAATGATAAGAGCAAAACGATCGTCCCAAGTGAATGGAGAAAAGGATAATATGAAATTCTCGAGCCAATGAAAGAAATAGCAGATAAACCTAAGGAATGACAAAAAATTTCAACAGATGTTAAACAACGACATCAGAAATAAATGCAAAGAAGCAAAAGATGAATGACGCAACATGAAGAAATAGAAACACAAAGCACAACAGGACAGAAAATGTGTTTTTCAATAAAATACATAACTATTAACTTGAAAGAACTTTAACTAATTTCAATATAAAAATTATAAGACGGCAATCATGTTTCATAGCTGTTTTAATCATTTATATTAATTTGTATAGCTCATCATTCAAAAAGTTTGGTTTGGTTCAATTCACAGATCAGAACAAATCGGACAACATTAACAAATTTTTACAAGATTTGTATGTCAACTCATTGGCATTCAGTCAATATTAACGAATTTCATGTTTTAAAAAATGATAGTTATTGCAACTGTTATTTTTTGGACCTGGTAAAAATGTGTATGGCGATCAAATTAAAACAAGTCATTTAAGGTGTATTTATGCATCACGGCTATTCGTATCGCCAAAATCACGGACATTTTTTTAAATTTTTAATAAAGCAAAATCCCCTGTTCCTGTACAAAGAGCCCTATTTCGGCCACTGTTTTTTATGTCTCTACCGAAGAATTTACACGAGTACAAAATGTCGTAACGAGATTCACTCGTTTGGGTCGGAAAGTCACAGCGAGAGAGTAGGAAAATTTCTGCCTAAACAATTTTGGCTGATCTAAGGCAAGTAATTCGTGGATCTTCGTTTGCACCCTACGATATAGAAGTCTGCTTTCTTGCAGCCTTGTTGACAAAGTTATCTGGATTCGTACGGGTTCTATTTCGATCTCTTCGTTCGGATCGGTCTTCTTGACACAGGGCAACCAACAGACCAGACCAACAAATTCCAACAAGCCGCCTCTTCTGCGTTCTGCGTTCTGATCTCCGAACTCCGAACTCATCTGACTAACTCAAGCGTGCGGGCAGCTTATATGGAGAGAGGCGGAGCTAAACCATCTTTAGGCACCGCCTCCGAATTTTAATATGCAAATCGCCTGGACCACCATGTTTTTCCGCCTAAACTCCGGATCTCCACGGGCAATCAGTTTTCAAGAGGTACTAAAATCGGATTCGGACCTCCTGCTGGATCTTCCGCAGACAACGTATACTTAAATTTTGCCAAAACCGCTTATCCCGTCTTGTTGAATTCCGCTATTCAGACCACCCAAAAATCCAATTTGCCATTTATCACAAACTTTACTTTAACGAATCCGTCTCTTAATCACTTTGGAATTATTATATGTAATTAACTAATAACTCAACCCCAGAAACAATTATTAAGAGAAAAAAATAAAAAAATAAACATATTTCTGGAATTACTTCGGAATCCTTTCTACCCAAATAATTAGCACCTTCATCCTAATTCTTTAGTACTGTTGATTACTAAATCCACCTCGGGGTGGGGGGTGGGGTCTCTCTCTCTCTCTATGTCACATCACCTATATAAGCAAAGAATATTCTTAGTTAATGAGTGAGACCATAACTGCTTGCTCTGACTTTTTCTTGACTGGTGATTTACCACGAAACTTTTTTCTGACACTCTACGTTTCTTTTGGACCTGTAATTTACATTTTGGTTAAGTTTGATTTTTTTTTTTACCGTCTTTTCTTGCGTTTTTACGACTGTTTTTGCAAAAGTTTCTGATTTTTTCTTTTTCAGATTTTTTTTACCCTCCCCTTTTTTGTCCTCCATTTTGTTCTTATTCTTTTAATATTATATTTTCTTTTTGATTTTCTTTTACTTTTAAATTCCCTTTTTAATTTTATTTTTCCGTTTTTTAATTTTGTAATCCCTGCCAGACTTTCTGTTAATTTTTCTGCGTATTATTCTTTCTTTTGACTGACTTTGTATTTATATTGTCTAATTTGTCCACTTTTTCTTTGTTTTCATTTGTTATTGGGTTGACGAGTTCTTAGCTTCAGCCATCTTGTTTTTGTCAATAGCTTTACATATTATTATTGTTTCGTATTTTTTTGTATGTTTTCCTTTTTCTTTGCATAGCGTTTCGTTTTTATTGTTTATTCTTGTTTATTTAATCTGTTTGCACGTCCTCCCGTTTTGTGTTTTCCTTTTAAATTTATTGTTTCGCCTTTAGGCGAACCTTGTTTTTTGTTCTCATCTATTTTATTGTTGTACGTTTAAACGTATCTCGCTTTAGGCGAACTTTGTTCATTTGTTTCCGTCTCTTGTCTTTTTTTTTACGTCCGTCTGTTTTGTGCTTTTTCTTTTGGACAGTTTTTTATGTGAACCTTTTTTTTATTTGCTCCATAACGTTTATTTCTTTTTCCTACCACGCCTCCCCTTCCCTTTTCTTCTTTAATAATGGAGAAAGAACAAGAAAAGCGACGTCTTTTCTAATTAAAAAAAAAAGAAACCGGTAATGGCTGATTTTAAAAGATCTGTTAAAAAACATTTGTTTGCAATTAAAAAACACCCGCCGGATAAAGATGATACTGACGAGTACCCGTTTTTAATTCCATCGGATGAGGACATTGTGAATACCCTCAAAAAAGATGCGGAGTCTACCAAGGCCAAAAAGAGCCAGAACGTAGAAAATATGGAAGCCGAGAATGGCTAAAGTGAAGACAAGAAAAAAAAGAATGCAGAGGCCGGGGAATCGCCCTCTTGTTGGACGTCCCCACCAAGTTGTGTAATCAATGTTGCGGAGTTCTTGGAGCGAGCTAAGATTTACGCTCACTTTGTTGTACAAGGGGAACTCTTAGAAGACCCACAAGAATTAAGAAAAATTGATAAAAGAATAGTGTCAGTTTTCGTCGTGGACATACGTTCACACAAAATCTGTCGCTCGACGAAAGACACAGTGATAAAATCATTGGAGTCCTTGGGGTTTAAGCCCCTCAGAGTCGTTAAAGGATCCGGCTATTTCATGTGGGACGTATTGCTACCCACGCCAGAAGACTGTGTTGCTGCATCAAGTCGTGACTTGATAACGAAAGATCTAATATTGCGCACAGAGTATGAAGACCATATACGAGGTCCCTCACTTTATCGGGGAACACCAGGCTGCTTTCCTATCGCAGTATGCCGAGATTCTAGGCGCTTCCTGCGATAGCCTGAAAGGGGGGGAGTTTCGAAATTTTGTTAGACCGAAAAGCCTTCCTCTCCATCTCCAACTGTCTGGAAGTAGGGAGCATGAGGCTGCCGGTCATTGTGACCGGCCGCAAAGAGGTATGTTGGAAGTGCGGTGAGACTGGTCACCTCTCCTCTTCTTTCCCAAAAAAGAAGGCCTCTGAAATTCAAGCTTCAGTAGACCAAGATACCCCTCTGACCGCGTCTTTACCTACCGCCTCGCCTGTAATGGGCATGCCAGCTTCTGGGACCGGTACGGTTAAACCTCCGGTTGGAAAACATAAAAGGCCGCATTCCCCAAAGAGCCTTCGCCCGCTGTTAGTGCATTTGTGGAGAAGGGGGAGGGGGAATGGCTGGTTGCTGGTAAGACCAGAGGGAATCGCCAGACAGCGAGTCCTCAGTCCCATGAAGCCACAATGGCGAAAGGCACACACAGCACCACTCGCTCTGGGAACGTTAAGGGCGATGCCCCAGAATCAAAACTTTAAGGAACAACAGAAAAAAATATGACCCGGGCTATGAAAATCGGAAAATATTAAGGAATTAAAAAAAAATAGACCGGCAGAAACAGACTCAGCCAAAATCCCCTACTCCTACAACATCCGCGTTTCCATCCACACCGTCTCCCAAGAAGCAGCCTTTCCCTCTGGCATCACCTAAACCAGTTCCCCTCAGCAGTAACCCCAGTCCTTACCGACCAAGATCCGGCTACACTCCTCTTCATACTCCCAGTCCTTCCCCTGTTAAAAAATATCATCCTATGCTTCTCCCAGTCCTTCCCCAGTTAAACAAAAATCAACCTACACCGATCTTCACACACCTAGTCCTTCCTCCGTTAAAGATACCGAAATGCCCCCTCCTCCTCCGAAAAGACAGAAGCCCCTCTGACGTTGAAGCCCTGCCGGCTACAGCTCTGTCATGTCTCTCCGGTGGTTCTGGCCGAAAAGTAAACCACCCGGTCCTCCTCCGGTGAACTGAAGGACCCACCACTATACGCCACGTTGTGAATTTTTTATCCGAACAGCAGTATTTCGATCCCTCAGAACGATCCGGAGGTAGGATGAAATAAATGTCTGGGATCCACGCTGAAATAAATCGCTATTTGTGCAAAAAGGTTCTTGTCGTAACCGCAAGGGCACAAAGAAAGAAAAAAATATAAGCAACACTTTCGGTTCCTGTACAAAGAGCCCTTTAAGGCTACTGTTTTTATATCACTACCAAAGAAATTGCACGAATACAAACTGTCTTAACAAGATTCACTCGTTTGGGTCGGAACGTCACAGAGAGAGAAAGACACGATTATGCCGGTCGAAATTCGGCTGTACTAAGGGAGATAAGTCGTGGTTCTTCATCTGCACCCCGCTCCGATATAGCAGTCGGCTTTTCTCAGCTTTGTTGACGAAGTTATCAGGATTCGCACGGATTCAGTTTCTATCTATGGGTACGATTCGGACTTTTTGACGCATGCAACCAGCGGCCAGATCTGCAAGACCCACCAAGCCGTTTCCGCCGCATTTTCCTTCGCGTTTTCTGATCTGCGATCTCTGATCTGCGATCCCTGATCTGCGATCTCTCTCTCTCTCTCTCACTGTCGCGTCTGCCTCTTCTCTCGCGTTTCGACGCGTTCTCCGATCCGATCCTATCTGATCTGATCTTCGATCTCATCTGCTCAACCCAAGCATGCAGGCCGCTTATATAGAGAGAGGCGGAGCTAAACAGTTTTTAGGCACAGCCCACGAATTTTAATATGCAAATCGCCTGGACGACCATGTGTTTCCGCCCGGTCTCCGAAGCTCCGCGGGAACCCAGTTTTCAAGAGGTACTAAAATCGGATTCGGACTCCCTGCTGGGTTTTCCGCAGACAACGTCCACTTAAGCCCGGTGAAAAGCACTTATCTCGTCTGAGGGCTCTGGTTGGATTTCGCCCGACAGACCACCCAAAATCCAATTCACCATTTATCACAAGCTTTACCTAATGAACCCGTCCATTAATTACTCTCGAATTAATTCACCGAGTTAATTAATAATTCAATCCCAGAAACAACTAAATAAAAAGAACAACTTATTTCTGGAATTATCCTGGAATCCCTTCTACCCAACTAATTAGTTTCTTCTTCCCAATCATTTAGAACCGTTGATTAATATACCCACCTGATGGGGGGTCTCTCTCTCTCTCTCTCTCTGTTACAATTCCTCCCCTACCCATCTGTCATTTACTAGTAAATGACATATGAGGCATCACACAAAGTAAAACAACAATAGAAACAGGGTCGTTCAGCTGTCCTGCCCGGAAGTTCATGGTCCTCCGGTGATCCGGTCTGACTTCAACTGCGAACAATTCTAGAACTAAAAACACGAACTAGAACAGACAAGAACATACGAAGTCTAGATATAGTGTTCTGAGTCCTTTTCTGTTTCTTTTCAGAGCGTCTTTATAAAGCACATTGTCGTGGTTTCACTGAATAAGGTTCATTGCTCAGATTTTCACATGCAAAAAAAATAAAATAATAAAATAAAAATAAGTTGGGCTACTATGAGAATATATGTTGATCTCACAAGAGTTGGTATTTTCATCCAGTTCACTACTTGGGATGCTCCCATACCTTCACCAAATCATTTATCTCTTCATTCATCTACATATGTATTGTATCTATATAGATTTTTTTTTTCCTTTTGAACACTCATTTTTTTCCAAAATCAAAAACTCATTTTTTTTAAAATTAAACACATTTTTTTTCCAAAATTAACACTCATTTTTTTAAAAAATTAAACTCATTTTTTTTTAATTAAACACTCATTTTTTTAAAAAATTAAACTCATTTTTTTTTAATTAAACACTCATTTTTAAAAAAAATTAAACTCATTTTTTTTTAAATTAAACACTCATTTTTTTAAAAAATTAAACTCATTTTTTTTTAATTAAACACTCATTTTTTTAAAAAATTAAACTCATTTTTTTTTTTTTTAATTAAACACTCATTTTTTTTTTTCAACTACATATTTTACTTAGTTATTCCCTTTTATTTTTATTTATTTATTTATTTATTTTCACAATCTTGTCTTACGACTGGTCCGGGTCTTCACAACAGGCCTCGTTAGACTTTTTATGGTTTCCAATTCTCTCACAGCAGCTGTAAGGCTGTTCTCCCACATCGGCTGCAGGTTCTAATGCATCTCGGTCTTGGCCGGTCTTGGCAAGGCACACTAATTGGGTTCCCAGTACGCTCTGCACTTCCACTTTCTGCCAGTTCGACTTCCACACTCGACATTCTCACTTGTCTCTTTTTCCACCACCACCACCAGCTCAAAGAAGCCATACCTATAATTAATATAATCCCCACAACAGTTGGCCAGGTTATTATGGTAACCATTTTCTCTCTCCAGTCCGAGTCTTGCCTACTCACCCTAGTTAATTCTAACTTCAGTCGCCCAAAATCAATCTTATCAACAGGTTTCAGTAACCCCAGCATTTTCCTTAACGAAAACTGAGGGAACTCTTTCGTAATTGGATCCCATAATTCAGCCCATTCAGTTTCATTTGATCCTATCAATTTCAACAACGCCTCATTCCCTACGAACCTCTCGTCTGCTTGATAGTAGGGGAGTAGGGACAGGGTCAGCCTGTGTGCACCACAGCCAAGAGGCAAAGCTAAAATGGTCAAGGGGGGAATAACTCTCATTATCGTTGTCACCTCATTCTCCCAGACCTTAGAGAGCTCCATTTCACCCTGAGTGGCCACTGCCCAGATCCCGTCTGCAATGCTAACAGCTGCGGGTAACATTACACCAGTCAGTATCTCTACCTGGCAATGGTCTCTAATTCCTTTCTTATTTTTTCTAAATAAGTCTATCACACACAATTCATGACTACCTGTTACATAAATGGGACTTGCAGACTCACAATGCCCAGAGCATTATTCTCGCACCTCTGTGCTTCTTCCCTTGTCAGTAACATAAATTTTGTCCTGGCTATGTTTAGAGCGAGAAATTCTGTCTCTACTTTGTACCTAGCCAATGCCTCTAACCTTGGGGTTGGTTTTAGGTAAGGATGGGGAAGATTTAATACCTGGTAAACTTCGAAAGTGCTGTCTCGGTTTAATAGGGGAACTGACACTAGTACTAGAAATTTACTTCTTTCTAACAGGGTAACACAACCCAAGGCACTATAATACTTCCATAATTGTCGAGTGGGGTTCGCCGGCAAACCAAGATTTTATCACTCGTCCCTTCAGCCCCTCAACCTCCGGCGTCTTCCTCTTTGGGTTGAGGCGCCCACTCGATCTGAACCGAACTCAGGGGTAGCTGGCCGTACGCTCCATGAGTTCCCGTAGATTGTTCGACTGGTCACTGGCCGTTCTGCCTGCTGCCCACGTTGTGTTAGTTTTTAGATCCAGTAAGCGGGGTGTTGTCTATACGTTCACGGTCGATTGGGGATGTAGGCACGGCTGTGAGGGTGGGCGACAGTAAAATTAGAATGTGGCAAACAAGGAAATAATATCTGCAGAAGCCGAACAACAATGGGTAAAATATTGATGTCTTTTATATAAGAAAACAACAACAGTAGAAAGAGTTTACAGAAAGGATAGAAAAGCAATTAACATAAGAACAGAGGGCCACTCCTCTACCAATTATACCAACAGAGAGAGGTGTATGTGTGTGATTAACTCGTTCCAAATCAACTTGGGAGGATATGTGACTCGTAATTCCAGCCCTACGTGGAAGTGTAGCTTTTCAGTTGGTTGTCGTAAGTGACAAACGTTAAGTTTCAGCGACTTTTCAATGCGACTGCTACAACGACGATGTATTTCTTAAGTCCTTATCTCTGACTCGCCACTAGACCGACTCACTGCAACGACAGTCTCTCTCTCTCAACGTCACTCTCGTCTAACGCCCAAGTCTCCCCAACACAGCAAAACTCGTGTTTATAAGGAAAACCGAAGGTTGTTCATCCGCTTAACACGAGTGTTGCCATAAGCAAAGTTTAAATTCAGATCTATTTCAATTCTCTTAGTGGATAAAATTAATTAGTTCAATGTTCATTTCAATTGTCTTTTCGATGATCAAATTCAGCGGATACAACTTATGTTTAGATCATATTTTGCTAGCGGTAAACATACACTGATCTTACCTCCCCGGTCCGATTTACTTCAATATGTTTTTATCAAAAATATTATTTTTGTCTATTTTTTTTTAATGACCCAAATTAAACATCGCCTCCTGCCCTTTTGTATTTGTTTATAAACAAGCCCTCGCCAACCCGATTTGAAATTTATTCTTTATCCATCAGCCGTCTCAGGTTTCATATATTATTGTTCTAGATTCTTTCCTATTAATAGCGCTGACACAGTTTGTAACTTTCACGAAAGATCGTGTTTTCCATCTTCAATCAATAAACGTTATATTTGCGTGTGTGCATTCATGTGCGTCAACCTCTCTCTGTTACAGATGATGGGGGAGTTTGGACTGTATTTCCAGCAGTACCGCCCTTAGTCGTTCTGGGGTTATTATACTCGGGGATAGGTGTCCCATAGACAGCATATCCAACTGTGCTCTCACGTGTTCTAACAGCAGTGTTAACGTATGACTGGTTTGGCGCACCCTATTCACTATAGCTAACAACTGGAGATGCTTTAGCAAGAAACCCTTCAGCTCCTGGTACACTGTTGTTATAGTTGTGGTTACATTCGCCAGCTCTTACCTAAGATCATGTAGGTAGGCAATTAACCAATTAATACTCTTTCTGTTCTTAGCCACTTCCAACCTAGTAACATTAAGTATTGATACGCTTTCCTTAACTACCTGGGCCATCGATTGCAGCCTCTGCGTCAGCGTCCTCTTGATCAACCTTATCCCATCTTCAGACACCGTGCCAAATAACACACCTAATGCCCTCTTTTGTCTCAACAACTTAATTCCCTTTAAATAATCGCCCATCTCCTTCCATTGCCTCTCAAGTATTAAGGACTCCTGTGCTAAGGAGTACAACACCCGGTGGTAGTTTAGACCTTGTGAATGCTCTCCAGCAACTTGTGTCCTGGCTGTTTCTAACTTATCTCCCTCGACCCTTAACTGGGATAGTAGCAATTCATACGGCTGTAAATCTATCACTAACGTGATTAACCACCTTGATCTAGTTGTGGTCACCTCGCTCGTCTTCACGGTATTTTCACTGTGCTCCTAGGCATTAGCAGCCAAAATCAGCATCACTAGCGCCCAGGGCCTTCCCTCGTCCATGTCTGAAAGAGACGGAGAGAACAGTCTATCTTACATAATTATCTATTTATATTTTCCGTTGGACGGCTGCACTGCGGAGTGACACATCCCAGGACCAACCCACACCACCACCAGCGCCGAGTTCGCGGAGGGGTCCTTCTATGCGGCCTGCGTAACGCCGATGACAACTGCACAATCGACACCAGACTGTTACTCGTCTAACACAACCCCTACACAGATTTTCTATTTAATCAGTCTGCTCTAAAGCGTTGCTCCTCGCAATCGCAACCTCAATGGCAATGCCATTGATTACGTAATTGAGCTAACGGAATCTCGTCGTCAGGATCCCAATCGCTCGATCCGTCTTCTCCGCTATCACTAGGTTTAATATTCTCTTCCTCAGTGTGTCCAACCGGGGATCGAGTTATCTCCCTCAGCCTTTGAAGGGTAGTGGGACTAATTTCGACCTCCTCGCTAGCTTCACTATCATTTCCTAGTAGTTCTGGTTCCAAGTATTATCTCTGACACCGTTCGCGCCTTCTTATCAGGTATGGAGAATACTTCAGGCCAACCTATCAGCCAATCCACAAAACAATTCCCTCTATCAGTTGGCCCATAAGGGCCCGAAATGTCTAAACTCATTTTCTGGAACGGGGAGTGGGGAATATCTGTCTCTAAAACCGGGGCACCCCTACTTTCTCTGCTCTGCACTTGGCACGTTACACATTTCTTTACACAATCTACAACATCATTAAACAACTTGGGCAAATAGTAGTTTCTCATTATCAACCCATACGTTTTGTCAATCCCCATGTGTCCCAACTTTCTATGGTACTGATCTAAGATCTCAGTCCTCAACTTTTCGGGTACCACCATCTTCAATCTTACCTTCTCATCTTTCCCTGAAAGGTAATACAATACATCATCCTGCAATACATATTTGGAGGTATTTCCTGCCTTTACCCTAGACCTAATGGCTGTTATGTCACTATCCCCTTGACTTTGTCTAACAATATCTATCCAGTGAGGGTTCGTAATGATCTCTGTTTCACCCGCCTGCTGATCTTCCCAATTAGGTCTCCTTTCCAACCCGTGTGAGTTAATTACATTGATCTGGAAGGCCTTATCGCCCACACCTGGCTCTAACTTGATGGACTCCGTTTCCAACTGTTTCGGAATCCTCGTTAGCAAATCAGCACAGGTGTTATCCCTCCCGGCTAGGTACTCTATTTTGCAGTTGTACCCACTTAGCTTCAGTGCCCACTGTTGGATCTTTTTGCTCGTCCACTCTGCCTCTAACAGGTATTCGAGGGGCTGGTGGTCTGTCTTAATGGTAAATACTGCCCCACTCAGATAATAGTCCAACTTCTGCACAGCGTACAAGATGGCGAACCCTCCTTCTCTATCACCGGCCATTTTTGTTGGGTCTCGGAAAGCCGATTGGTATCTTTTCAGGCACCCCCGGCACGGGTCCATCCTTATTGGGACAGGGTTGCGTGAGTACTGCTCCGATATACCTATCACTAGCATCAGTGTACAGCACCATGGGCTTACCTAAATCTGGGTACGCTAACAGCAGTCAGCTGGTACTTTAAAGCCTCAAATGCACGCTAGCAATCCTCCATCCACCTAAACATGGCGTATTTCTTCGTCAGGACTATCAGAGGAACGCCAATGCGGGTATGAACCTCCTATAATATCCTATGGCTCCTATAAAGCCCCTAATCTCCCTTACAGTTTTCGGCGCGGGCATGGCCCTTATTACCTCTACCTTATCAAGGTCGGTCTTTATTCCGTCTTTATTTATCACGAACCCTAGGTATTTTGTCTCCTCTCTTAGAAACTGACATTTAGACAGCTTCAGCTTCAAGCCATGCCTCCTTAGGCGGTCGAACAGCCGCTTCAGGTGTTCAAAATGCTCCTCAGGTGATTTTGAAAATACCATGATATCATCTAGATATGTCATGGCAAACGTCTCCATGTCATTCAAAACTATGGACATGAGCTGACTAAACACACCCGGGGCATTTGCCAACCCAAACGGCATAACCCTAAAATTGAAAAGACTCATGTGACAGGTGAACGCGGTCTTTTCTTGGTCCTCCTTGTTCAGGGCCACCTGCCAATAACCCGATCTCAAATCCAAGGTGGAAAAACACTTAGATTTCCCTAGGATAGCCAAAATGTCATCAGTCAGGGGGAGAGGCACTGCTAGCGGTTTTGTAATCGCGTTTTGCTGGCGAAAATCCACACAAAACCTGTGACCTCCATCTTTCTTTTCCACTATCACTATAGGGAAGGCTACTACAGGTAGCTGCTCATAATTGTCTTCCCTTAGCCGTATCTCTACCCCGTCCAAGGTCAGGGTGGCTGGGTCGAAATGGATCTGGGCCTTATGCTGTTTAAGCCAGTCACTCCCCAGAATCAACTCGCCACACAAGTCAGGGGCTACATATACCTTTATGACACATCTAGTCCTTGCTAATTGAAATGGCAGCCATGTCATACCCTCTATCCCCATTCTGCTGCTATCGGCCTGGCTTATGGATACATCTACTGGCCTCAACTTTTCCCTTCTCCCTAACTGTCTATAGGTCCTAGAACTAACCAGTGATACTGATGCTCCAGTATCAACCAGAGCCCTAACCTTTTTGCCTCCCAACACGACATTGCAGGTGAGATCTGGCCCCTCTTTTAGCAAATGGTACACTCGGGCCTTCCTTCCATTCCCAAATTCCTTTCTATTCGCCTCCCCTCTGGACCACCGAGAGGCGGTAGCCATTTCTCTTTGGGCCCCTCTGGCTGGGATGGGGTTTGGATGATAGCGCCTTTCCGCTCAACCCCTTTGTCCCTCCAGTTCATTTCTATCCCAACCGGTTCGTCCTGAGGGATTCTTTCCCTTGTGGGGGCAGGTTCGCCTCATGTGGCCTGCGCCCCCACAATGCCAGCATCTTCTCCGCTGACAACCGGCCGAAAAATGACCAACCACTCCACACGTCCAACATTTCAGAGGTCTTGCTCGAACTGGGGCCACCCTGCCTCCTACTCCTTCACGGGTGACCCAGCGGCGTTTCCCGGGCTCTTTGCTTTCCTGGTGGGTGGTAACAGCGCATTAGTCCGCTTGATACCTAATTTACGGTCCCCTGCCGCCGTACACCACCGAGCCTTGTGCCTGTATTCGCCACAGGTCGTACAATTGGGTCCCAGAGACCTGGGGTCTCCTCCCCAATTGGTTGGACAATCCCGAGCCCTGTGCGCAGCGTATTTACACGTCCAGCACACTAGCCCATACCGGCCTGGCGTGGATTAATAGAATCCATACCGCAAGTCCCATTCTTGTTTATTCAGTTCTGCCTCCAGTTCCCAATTTTCCTCTACTTCTTCTTCTGGGTCCCGTGCCCGAACCTGCTCCTTCTTTTTCCTTATCTTGGTCCCTCTGGGGTCCCTGGCTACGCTACCCCTTATTCAGTCCCAAAGTCGTTCACTGTTGCGAGCTGCTTCAATGGCCGCGGCCAGGGTGCTCGGTCCTTCCTTCAGGACGTCACCCCGCAGCTCCCTATCTCTCAACGCATCCATGTAAACGTCGGCTAACAGGGCCTGTATCGGACCACAGTTTCGGGTCGCCAGCTCCGGGAACGCCAGTGCCGGTAGGCCCGCTATTCTCTCTCTCAGATCCTCCATGGCTTCCTTATCTCCCTGTCGAAGTTTGAACAACTTCCTAACTGCCTCAATGGCCGTGCGCTCACTTGGCGTACTGTCGGACCAGGGCAGACCAGCTCTGACCAAGTTAGGGCAGGGTTCTCCCTATATGGCTCTCCGACATATTTGGACACTGGGCCGGCCGCTGCTTCGTATGCCAGCAGGACCATCTCCTGGTCTGACAAGCCATATATGACTTGTTTCTTTTGGATCGACAGTATCCATTCCTGCAGCTCCGTTGGGTCGCCCCTAAACGAGGGCAGTTTCATGGCTCCGATCAGTCTGCGGGACCCCATCGGAATTTCGGAGATCGCACCTCTCCCTGGTCATCTGTGATATCTGAGCTCGCTATACTCATCCTAAGGCCTAATTACTACTACCTTCCCCTTATTCAACAAGAGACAACAAAAAAAAAAAGAAAAAAAAGAAGGAAAACTCGCCTCACACAATATCGACACTCCAACAGCATGCAATGTTGAAGAAATCGCACACAACAACTATACACTGGCAGATTTGCGTGCAACAAGCGAACCGAGGGCCAAAAAAGGTGACTTAATTTTCTCTGCTCTACGTTTTCTTGTTCTTCTTCTCTTTTTTTTTTCCAAACCTTTCCGACCGATAGTTCGTAACTACAGTCTCTTTGGTGGTACTTAGTTTTTAGTCCCCTTTTTTTTTCCGGGACAAAGAATTGCGCTCCTCTCCCTCTGCGTCACTGGTAAATCTAAGGGTCGGAATCCTGGCACAAGGCACCAATTCTGACGTAGAAGCTCTGCCGGCTACAGCTCTGTCCTGTCTCTCCAGTGGTTCTGGCCGAAAAGTAAACCACCCGGTCCTCCTCCAGTGAACTGAAGGACCCACCACTATCCGCCACGTTGTGAATTTTTGATCCGAACAGCAGTATTTCGATCCCTCAGAACGATCCGGAGGTAGGAGGAAATAAATGTCTGGGATCCACGCTGAAATAAATCGCTATTTGTGCAAAAAGGTTCTTGTCGTAACCGCAAGGGCACAAAGAAAGAAAAAAATATAAGCAACACTTTCGGTTCCTGTACAAAGAGCCCTTTAAGGTTACTGTTTTTATATCACTACCAACGAAATTGCACGAATATAAATTGTCTTAACTCGTTTAGGTCGGAACGTCACAGAGAGAGAAAGACACAATTATGCCAGTCGAAATTCAGCTGTACTAAGGGAGATTCTTCGTCCGCCCCCACTCCGATATAGCAGTCGGCTTTTCTCAGCTTTGTTGACGAAGTTATCAGGATTCGCACGGGTTCGATTTCTATATCTGGGTATGATTCGGACTTTTTGACGCATGCAACAAACTGGCCAGATCAGCAAGACCCACTAAGCCGTTTCCGCTGCGTTTTTCTTCGCGTTCTCTGATCTGCGGTCCCTGATCTGCGATCTCTCTCGCTCTCTCTGCCGCTTCTCTCGCGTTCCAACGCGTTCTCTGATCCGATCCTATCCAATCTCATCTCTGATCTCATCTCAACCCAAGCCTGCAGGCCGCTTATATAGAGAGAGGCGGAGCTAAACAGTTTTTAGGCACAGCCCACGAATGCAAATCGCCTGGACCACCATGTGTTTTCCACCGGATCTCCGAAGCTCCGCGGGAACCCAGTTTTCAAGAGGTACTAAAATCGGATTCGGACTCCCTGCTGATTTTTCCGCAGACAACGTCCACTTAAGCCCGGCGAAAAGCACTTATCTCGTCTGAGGGCTCTGGTTGGATTTCGCCCGGCAGACCACCCAATTCACCATTTATCACAAGCTTTACCTAATGAACCCGTCCATTAATTACTCTGGAATTAATTCACCGAATTAATTAATAATTCAATCACAGAAACAACTAAGTAAAAAAAAAAAACTTATTTCTGGAATTACTCTGGAATCCCTTCTACCCAACTAATTAGTTCCTTCTTCCCAATCCTTTAGAACCATTGATTAATAAACCCACTTGGTGGGGGTCTCTCTCTCTCTCTCTCTCTCTCTCTCTCTCTCTTTGTTACACCCCATACAGGAGCTTAAAGATTAAAGGAAAACATTCAGAAACCTATTTATAACACGGGGGAGGATGTGTGCCGGATCTCCCCTGCTCAAGCCGAACAAGCGAAAGATTACGGCAATCGCATCAAGGATCTGAAATACCTTCTTTCGATAAGAAGGTATGTTGATTTAAATGTCGAATGGCCACAAAACTTCACGAATACGCAAAGAGTTCTTAACGTAATAAGAACTGGGGCAGGAGTTAAGCAAGTTTGGGCAATGCTCGACGAGGTTCTGACATCTCACAAAATGTCACCTCCTAAAGCAATCATTGAAAATAAAGAACTCAATCACTTAAAACATTTTTGTGCAGGGAGGGTCCCAGTTTTAGTTCACCCCTCCCTCTATAGAGCGCTTAGATTGACATTTCCCTGGGATATCGGCGGAGACTCTCAAGACGGCAACATCAAGACTGAGATGGGCCATGTGTCTATGGGAGAGGCTGTCGGTATCCTTACCCCGACCATGTTCAAACCAGTGTCCCAACCTTAATCGGTCTGATAATGGCACTCTGGTTAGCAAGTCTCAATGTCCGGGGCCTGAGGTCGGAGTCTCGAAGGGCGAGACTCGATCGCGATATTCAGCGCCTCGGAGTGGATGTATGTTGTGTACAGGAGACCCATTTTTTTTATCTCGCCACCATGAGGACATTTTGTCTAAGAGTTTTGTCCTCTATTCAGCATGTTTTGATAGACGCTCGGGGGGTGTTTCCTGGCTGGTGAGCAAGTCTCTGGATGCGGCGTGTGCTCTTATCTTCGCGGATTCGGCGAGCAGGCTTTGCGCGCTGGATATTACCATAAAGGATTAGGCTCTGCGTCTCATTGGGGTTTATGCACCCAATGACCATGCGCAGCGGCCTGTTTTGTTTCGGCAGATCGAGCCGTTTTGATGGCATCTCGTACGGTAGTTCTAGCGGGTGATTGGAATGCCGTCCTTGATCCCGATATAGATCGTATAGGGCAAAAACTGGGTACTAACAACCCGGGTATTAAGTCGTTTCGGGACTTTATCGACGTGTTTGATCTCGTTGATAAGTATCGAAATGAGCATCCCCGAGAGGTAGTATGGACGGACTACGGGCGGCAGCTCGGATTCGGTGGTGAGCGCTAGCTACATCGACCGAGTTCTAGTTAAGAGTGGACGTAAGGCTCTTAGAATGTTCAAGTTTCCATTTTATAGTTTACTCGGATCATAGGTTTGTCAGGGTTCGGGTAAACTAAGGTTAAGATGGCTGGGTACTGGAAATTGAACGCATCATTATTTGGTGAGCAAGATTTCCGGGACCAGCTTCTACTAATGCTACAGCTAGGCTAAAAAGAATGTCTTGCTAGGCCACGAATATGTCCGCTTCGTTGCGTGCAGAAGAAGCTCGTAGGGCGTCTAGTCGGCACATCACTAGCATCACATTGCCGGACAAGCGGACTGTGACTATAGACGTGGGTATTTGTGAGGCTTTCCGTGACTACTTTCAGGAGCTATTTATCAGGGAGCTCGGTCTGAGCGCTGCTCAGTTCGATGCCTATTTAACCAACTTTCCCCGCCTCGAGGCGGCTGAAGCGGCTGGTGCGAGGGTCTCATTACAGAATCTGAGATCTGGGATGCGTTGAAGCAGGTTGGCTTGGACTCCGAGATCAGATGTTCTTTCGTACGAAATGTACTTGAAGTAATCGCCCGTCTTTGTCCTCTTGCTGGCACTGATTTTCAAGAACTGGATGAATCAGGGATCTATACCTGAACTCTTCACCAGGGGTGTGATCACGTTGCTTCGCAAGAGCAAAGACGGTGGAGATGGGGTAGATAATTATCGGCGTTTGACGATGTTAAATACAGAGTTGAAGATTTTAGCCAAGGTCTTAGCCGCCCGTTTGCAGGCTGTCCTCTCTAGTCTGATTGGTCCCGAGAAGACTTGTGCTGTAGAGGGCAGGACTATTCAGGACAACCTTCATTTGGTACGCTTGATCATCGAGCAAGTCGAAAGTGATGCCGCGCTGATCAATTTAGATCAGTCTAAGGCTTTCGATAGGGTTGACCATCGATTTCTGGAGGCTGTTCTTTCAGCCGCTGGTTTCGGGCCGGACTTTCGCACTTGGATCCGACTTCTGTATGCGCTGGTAGAAGTGAATGGGGTAAGATCGAAACCTTTCATTTTGTCTCGCTCCATTTGTCAAGGTTGTCCGCTGTCCCCATTGCTGTACGTTCTTGCGCTGGAACCTTTCCTGCGTAAGTTGAAGACGAATCC
Source organism: Acanthosepion lycidas (assembly GCA_963932145.1). Classification (NCBI taxonomy): domain Eukaryota; kingdom Metazoa; phylum Mollusca; class Cephalopoda; order Sepiida; family Sepiidae; genus Acanthosepion; species Acanthosepion lycidas. The sequence continues at coordinate 108,862,233 of OZ010580.1, read as the reverse complement.
GGTCCTTCGCGGAATTTCCTTACCTGGTGCTACCATCTCGGCCAGGTACTCCGCCTATGCTGATGACGTTTCGGTTCTTGTGTCGAGCAGAGCCGAAATTAACGAAGTCGGCAAAGAAATCAAAAACTATGAGATGGTGACAGGGGCCAAGATCAACCGCGATAAGTCTGTTGGCTTGCGGTTGGGTTCGTGGAAGGGAATTTCTCTTCCCGGGCCTTTCCTTTGGACGGATGGGCCGGTCAAGATACTCGGCGTCTGGTTGGGTCCCGACCTCTTGTTGGAAATGAATTGGTCGGAGGTGCGGGAGAAGGCCGAGGTCGCAGTTCGTCTGTGGACTCGGAGGAATCTTCTTTCCGCACATCTACCCGATTCTCCTTTACCGACTCTCCGTGCTTCCACTCCCGTCTGACACTTTATTGGCGTTTGTAAGGCTCTTGTTCTCCTTCTTGTGGGGAGTCAAGGCCGTCATGGTTAGTCGCAAGATCTGTTACCTCCATTCCTCTGATGGCGGTCTGGGGGTGCCTTGCGTTGAGACTCGTCGACATACGCTTCGCATTACTTATCTAGACCGGATGGGTATGCAATTGGATGAGAACGGCGAATTCTGGAAGGAAGACGTGCGTAAAAATTATCCATCCTTGAGAAATGTGGGCTCGTGTGAGGAGGAGGCCGGCCGTACGCCCTAAGGCGAGGGCTCTTTTTATCGTCAATGTCGGCTTGCCCTCAAGCGACTCTTACGAGCGAAGGATGGCCTCTCCGATGTCCAGCCGTTGTCTCGTAAGGCATTATATCAGGTGTTAGTTAGGGGGAACGTTCAGGATGCCTTGATAGGCGAGCTCGGTCTGACGAAGCCGGAGGCTCGCTGCATATGGCCTTGAGCAGCCGGGCTGAAATGTCTCACTAACTGAGGCATCACTCACCTGGCTGATGATTCGAGGGGCCCCCTGAGTCGCCAAAAGACTTTTTGCGGCGGGTTTGATAAAGTCACCAAACTGCGTTCGCTGCAGTGGGGAGGTGGAGACCCTGGGTCACACCTTTTTTCAGTGTAGTGTCGTACCTCCGTTGTGCAAGTTTGTTGAAGACATCATGGTTCGCATGCTGCGCAGAAAATTTTTTGTCCGCGAGGCCAGTTCCGTCTGTAGCAATATAGTACCGACGTTGACTAAGGTTGAGCACTATGTGTTCCTATGCTTACTGGGGGTTATGCGATTCGTGATATGGACGACCCGACAGGAGGAATTTCATAGGCGCGAGAAGTTTACCTCTTTCTAACTGATCTTGTTCTTTAAGCATCAGCTTAAAGTCAAGATCAGGGCGGAAAGGAAACTACTCCATCCATTGGAATTTGGCGAACGATGGGTGAGTCTTGCGCGTCTCTCCCGAGTGAAAGGTGCTGACTTGGAGTGGCATTTTGATGCCGGTTAGTCATTAGGAATTTTGGGATTGCTGGTTTGCACATTGGCAACCCTTCCCGTGTATAGGTTAGTTTAGGTTGGTTTTGTCTTAGTTTTCTTTTTCCTTTTTTTTTCAAATTAACTTAACTAGGGTTTTTATTTATTTTTATTTATAGCTTTTATTTATAGCCCTATTTTTTCTTTTGTTTAATTCCGCATCACTCCCATCGTTAGGTGGTTAGGTTAGTGTTATCAGTTCTCTGGTGGGTGCCGGGCGCCTTTCGTTTCGAGTGTGTCTTTCGTATTTGTTGTTGTGTTTGAATGAGTGTGTGTTTATAGTGAGCGCATGGCTTGTACGAATGTTTTTTTTTATTTCTGAAGTCCCGCATTGATTTCGTCCAGTTAACTGATATTTCTGCCACAGTTAGGGCTGTGGGGGTTTTTACTACTAACGAAATTTTTGTTTAGTTTCTTGTATATAGTTTTGTACATATATGTAAATAATCATTAGGGTTTTTAGATTTTTAAATTGTTATTTTTATCCCCCCCCCCTACAGACAATGAATTGTAAATATGGGGACTAGTTTAGGATTTCATAGAGTTTCTGAGGCATTATGGTGGTTGAGGAAAGAATGGTAAGTAAGAATGCGTTGTTTTGGTGAAAGGAATATTATTTGTATGCCTGGGTCAGTGGTTGTGACTAGCTAAGTTTAATCTTAAGATAGTTGATGACCGACCTTTTCCCTTTTTTGGCCTTGTGCCGCATTTGTACATTTTACGTACAATAAATATAGTGAGATTTCAGCTGCCACAGGAATCCACGACAGTTGAAGCCATGCGCCAACCTTCTCACTCACACCACCACTCACATGCTGAATATTCCCTATACTCACATGCTGAATATTCCCTATACTCACATAATCTTTTTTCTTACACAGCAAAACTGATGAAAACATTTATTACCAGAAACTTTTACAACCTTATTTCTTTCAGTGAACTTTGGAACAATTGATAGTTAAAGATGGACAACTCTTGTTTTACTCAATGCATGCTTTTCTTTCACGTCCTTGTTTGTACATCTTGTTAAATACAAATTTCATGTGTAATGATGTCTTTGGTTTATCCTCTTTTTCTTCACGTCAGTTTGGCCTCCTAATGTAAGTTAAAAATGTGGTTAAGTCCGCCACAAACTACCCATAGTTGGGACCCTAACAGGTGCTACCACCCCAGGTCAGGGTGGACCTGGGAACACCAGCAATTAAGATGTGAGTTTGAAGAACGGAAAAAAGTAAAGTTCAATCCCATTTTCGATTTTGAATATTTTTTTTAAATACTTATATATATTTTTTATTTTACAACTGACTTTCTTATTGTTATAGACAAGCGTATGGTTGCAAGAAAGAAATACGACAACAGCAGAAATAGACTTACGTGGTTTATTTCAACAGGAACGTGAGGGTCTGGGACAGCTACCTTGTGGTATAGTTCATAAGCCGGCTTCGGATCTAGGTCGATCTCTCATAGTAGTTCACACATGTTGACGGTGGTTGATGCTCTCCTGCTGACAGCTGCTGACCGTGACGGGTCTCGTCCCTGGCCACCTGTTGACTGCTTATTGAACTTCCGTGTGACCCCTTTTATAGCTTTTTTTTTATGGCTTAACAGGCTCGAAAAACGAAGCGAGTATAAATTGGAGGGAAGCATTTTTATTGGACGAAAAATAGAACACTTTAAATATTATTTTATTTTTCTGTGTCGGGAACATTTGTAAACGAAGATAATGGTCATTTTGTGACGGGGCTTTGTCCCGTTCACATCCGGCTCTCGCTCTTGAGTATTTGCCTGCAAATCAGCCGAGATATGTCTTATTTTATTTTATAACATTATTCTATTGCTGTTCAAAAATAAAAATTTGAATTATGTCCTTTGATACATAAAATAATGAAAAAAAAATGAAATTATTGAACGTTTTGTTTTGATTTTTTCCATTCATATAATAATTTTTGTCTGTTTAATAAAGTTTTTACTGTCATTGATGTTAAACTATCAATATAAAGAAATCACTTCATTAAGAAATTGTAACTAACCTGAAAAATATTTTCACAAAATTTCGAATTTCATGTGGTATCTAAATATTTTTGATTATGGATCAAGATTTTCTAAGTAGGAGCGCGCGGTTGTAAGATCTTTGAACGAGTTGAAAAGTGAGAACATAAGCGGAAGCCTACTGAGGAAAATGTATTTCTTTTTATTATATTAAAAAAATACGTAATATATTTTTTTTAATCTAATTAATTAATCTTTGAAGTTATTGTTTTATTTCGAAATATATGCCTGGAAGAGATATTGGATTTCTAAGAGATTTTTAGAGGGTTTAATAATTAATTTCTCTTGTCGGCGGCGAAAACTGAACGACAGATTTTTTTTTACTTTTTTGGTTGTGTAAAAAATAAACTAATTTAGGGTAATTAGGCTACTACTCCTTACAAATAAAACCACAATTTAACTTTAAACAGGACATTTAAATTATTTAAAGTGTTTTTCGGACCTCTTTTTTTATAAAGAAATGTCGTGAAGAAGAAATACCGTGTTTAAATTTGGAGTTTAATATTCTCATGCATGCATGGGACCAAAGGACACTTCTCCTTTGAGGCGCATCAGGTAAACTAAACACTTGAATAAGAGGCGCTGCTTGCAGGGAACGTACCTTGGAATTTAGTCATTAGTTAATTCCCGCCAAAAAGCGAAGAAATATTACTTCAATTTTGCGAGTAAAAAACGTTTCTAATACCAAGTTACATATAAAAAAAGTTCTCAATTCATTAATAACATTTATTCTTATTTTTTTACATAGTTTTTTATGTAAAATAAATTTCTTGTTGCTCTGATGAAAAATTGGATAAAGATATAAAAAATAAAAGGTGTGTATTTCAATTTTCAAGAAGTAAAAAATAGAAAGGCGCACTGAGCCTAAGCTAAAAAAAATAAAAAAACAGTGAAGCTAGAAATAACGATACCGCCGTCTTCTAGCTAACCAATCCAACCATCAAGGACTATGTGTGAATAATAGTTTTTAATTCAAAGAAATCAGATAAAGTAAGGCTGGGACCAAATTTAAAAAAAAAATTGACAAATTAGCCACTGAACAAAACATTGTTCTTTCTCTAGCAAGAACAAAAAAAAAGTTAGTTTCCGTTCGCAGATAGTACAACTGTTGATATTTTTTTTCGAAAATTCATTTTAGATTTCTAGCAACATGAAGTGTAATCTAACAAAATATATAACAAATGTAACACCTTAAAAAAGAAAAAAATGAATGATATGTAAAAGATTTCTATTGATTTATTTTTTTCCTGGACCATAAGGGGAAATCCTTGACCCGCTTTCACCTAAAAATAATACATGACGTCATAGGAAGCTGCCTATAAATACAATGTTGGCAGCAGCAGCAGCAGCTCCACTTTATTCACTGAGTTGTGATAATTGTAAAAATTTATATTCAGAAATGTGTTGTAAAATGTTCGAACTTGTGGCTAATGACTGATCAGGATAGTAATAAAGTTACGGATTTTAAAGAAGAGGAAGCTAAACTAAAGGTCAGTCATATATTACGTTCTCTTCATTTGCATTTTATTCGTAATTGTAAAGAAACTGGTTTTTGTTTCCTTAGTTCAGTCACAGTGGCATTTCAGATTTGTTTGTAAACAATTTCGTTGCTCAGCAGGTTTGATCGGATTTATTACTTGGACCGTAGAATATTAACAGAATCATGCATTTATTTTGTTTTAGACTGGTTTGTATATGTGTTAAAATGGATCCTTTGGTAATCTCGTTAAAAAAAAAAAAAGTACATCGAGATTATTGTCACGACTCGGTAATTAATCAAGGAAAAACGGAAATTTATACTTCACGGATGCGATAATTAATAATATAGCTTTCTCTAGTATTCCAGACCATTTATTCACCGGGTATGACATACGTTTTTTTGTTTTTTTAACTTTTAAGAGAAATCCAATATTTAAAATAAAATGTTTTAAGAGAATTTTGTTCTTTTATATATTTTCGCCAGTTAGTGGTCATGTTCCACATGTTTTTAGTCTGCACGTGTTTCGATTTTGACAAGATTCAATAAATAGTGGTTGAAACATAAAAAAAAAGTTTTTTCTTTTTTCAACAATTTGAATACTAACCAGTGTGATGGGTGTTTACTTTTTTAAAAGATGTATTCGAATGAATCTTATTTGGTGCGCCTGCAAGCTTTAATAAAAATGTACCAACTAATCATGTGTAGTAGTGTACTTGCTTTTTTATTATTATTATTAGTGAACTGAATTTTAAATACGTAGAAGCTGTATTTGGTCCATTTCATAGTTCACTTTAAGTTTGCATCTTAAAAAAAAGAAAGAAAGTTGGTTCTTAATTCGAACCTCAGTGATTTTCTATAGAAAATCATTGTTTTGCTTTGCATTATTGTACAATAACATAACAATAATAGCGATGAAGAAATATCAGCTCGTGAATTTGTTTACTTTTTTATCTTGAGTACACACGGTTCACAAAAAAAAATTCAGTTTCGAAGTTATTGTTTTTCAAGTTACCAGACATTATTTTCTTTATCTAAAATTATTTACACATACGTTAATTAAAAATTAGCAAATTTTTCTTCCACGAAAGATATAAATTCTCGTACTGTTCTGTCTTTTTTCTTTCTTTCGAGAGAATAAAAATTACAGAAAAAGCAACCAAGAACTTGAATTTCAAATGTTCAATGACTTTCTTCCTTCCACATGTTTTTATTTTCATTCGCTATTGTTTTCGTTCTGCTCTTAAACATAATTCATTAATAAAAAAATTCGTTAAAATACTGAGTCTCTTCTCCGAGAAGACAAGCAAAAAAGAAAGTATTATTGCTGTTAAATTTTATTTTAATATTTTGTTTGTTGTGTATAACTAAAAAAAGTTTATTCATGTTTAGAAGCTCATTGTCTTTAAATAAAGAATGTTATGATGAAACAAAAAAGGCAAGCGAATACCAAGATTTATCTAATCATAAGCTCTCCGCTGTTTTGTGATAACGAAAAAAATCCAGATCACAGTGAATATAAATTATTAAATATCTCTTCTAATTAGTCATAATCTTTCATAGGGACTTTTTTTTTCTGTACTTTGATATCGTTAATAATCGTGTGATTATAAAATTACAACAACAAAAAAAAGCTTAAAATTAAAATGGTAAAAAAAAAGTTGTTTTTTTACTAAAACGTAACTTTTTAGTTTTAGTTTTTTTTTTACTCTTCTTGTTTAGTTAAGAACTTAAGTTAAGACTTAAAAAGTTATTTAAAAAAATTGTTACGATCTTCCGTATTGTGCTGTATTTTTTAATGTTCGTAGTTGAAAATTTTACATTTTACGAAGTTAATGACAAAAATTCACTCACGATCAGGTGTTCTCGTAGTTTCGAATATATATCGGTTCTTCCTTTTATCAGGAACTAACTAGTCGATCAGTCCGGGGACTATAAGCTGTCTCTTTTTATGATGATCAGTTATTCTTCTAATGAATGAGTTAATTTTTCTTTCTTTAATCAGAAATACTAGAGAAAACTGAGATTTCATTTATTTACTTGTACATGTTTTACTTCTGATAACTGGAAAAGGTGATCTGTAATGATTAATGAACGAACGAATAGAATTCTAAAAAGTTGTATTATTATTATTCAATGGTTTAAAACTAAAAGTAAAACCATACAAATGAAATCTCAGTTCTCTAGTATTTCTGATTAAAGAAAGAAAAATTAACTCATTCATTAGAAGAACAAGAATAACTGATCATCATAGACAGCTTATAGTCTTAAAGTTAGAGTAATTTTATTAATTAGACTGTTGCATCTTTTTTTTTTGTATTCATTTATTTCATCGGATTGAATATTAATTAAAGTAAAAACACTTTTTAGTTCAGACCCGACGAGTGTCGGGAAATTATTAGTTTTCTCATCCAATATTATTCTTTTTAAATTTTAATTTTTCCACGGTGCCCATTTTCTTATGCGCAAATTTTAGTTGCCTACGCTTTTTTATTGTTATTTTTTTTATCTCTCAGCAGGCATATATGAATAAAAATTTTCAAAAATGACTTGATGATTGATACAACCAAGCAAGAGCACATCTCGGTCATCACTAAAAAATAATCTTTCTAAGTTTTTTTGTTTCATTGAAAAAAGTTAAAACTTAAAAATAAAATGCTATATAAAAATAAAATAAAAATCATGCAGGTTTCTGGTTTAGAAATAAAAAGAGATTGTTATGGCGTAGGCCCTAGGGATTTCATTCGTTTTTAAAATAAATTGCATTGCATAAAGTATATGGTTTTTGTTTTCAGGTGAATTCTGTAAAAAAAAAAAAAAAAATTATTTTTTTTTTTTTTGTTGTATCATTCCTTTTTTAGGAATTTAATTGATGTTATTGTCTAAATCTGAACTAAATGGAAAATATTATTCCCCTGTTCAACTTGTTTTCTTATTTGGTCCTTAATAAAATTCTGTGACCTAAAAGTAATTTAATTTACATTTTTTTTTTTTTTTACGCATTCCATTTACTGTAGCCTTGTTTTAACTACAAACGACATTCACCTCCCACCCCTTCTTACAACCCGGATACATTGAGAATTTCATAATTTAAACATTTTTTTTACGTATTTCTTTTTAAATCCAAAAAATCTTATGATTGGGTTTAATTTTTTTTAAGCTAGAATTGTTATTTTTCTTCACCATTACTGTGCACTGTACTCACTGTGTAGTACACTACACACTATGGGAACTGTTTCGGATGCTAAACTCGAAAATATCAACTTTTTCTTTAGCGACACTTTTTGTTTTGATATTTATGGCTCTTTTTAGTCTTTAAGTAAATTTTATTTTTATAATGTACCGTTTTCCTTATTTATTTATTTTTTTAATTTGAACAAAAATCTGGTTATTTGTCACCTTTGAGAAAATTCTATAAGTTATTTTTTTTAATTGCATTTTTTTTTATTTTTCATTGGCGATTTTGTAGTTTCTCATGTTAAATTACTTTCGAATGCTTCGTTTACATAAACAAAATTTCAAACCACAACGTTTTTGAAAATTCATCTCAATGTTGCAATGTCCGCAATTTTGATTGCTAGCTAACCATTCTTATTGAAAATGAAGAAAGCTTATGTAATTCCCGTATTGGAACTTGAATTAAATCTTTGGAATCATTTTGATTTTTTTGATGATCTACAATTTTCAATGGTTCTCATGGTCTTCTAGCCATAATGGAACTTTAATAATCATAAAATAAAAATTAATTAATGAATGTGAATTTTGAAAATTTAAAACATTGAGTTGAGATTAATGAAATAATGATAAAAAAGAATAAAACTTTCTTAAAATAAAAACTTTAAAAAAATAAGTTTAAAATTTTTTTAAAAATCATAAAATGTCAAATTAATTGTTTGAATAATAAAAAATCAAAAAATAATTTAACGTGTGAAAGTGCAAGATCGTCCTTTCATTAAAAGAAATAATATTATCAACAAATACAGATAAATTAAATATTCTCCTCTCTTTCGCCAATTGTTTTTTCCTTGTCGCTCTGAGTGACATAGTGTTTTTTTTTTATTTGGTGGTTTTTAATTTATCTTTGATGCATAAGGGATAAAAATTTAGTTGCTATGAAATGAATACATTTGTTTTTCGTGAGAAATTACCAGTAATTTGTATAGTTTGTTATGTATTTAATTTATTTATTATTATTTGTAAGTGTTGTAAAATTCAAAGTCTTCTTGTTTCATAAAGAAAGTGTTTTTTTGTTTTGTTGTCTTGAATTGAAAAAGCAATTACTCTTTCTTTCTCAATGAATTTCAATCTAAGAAAAAGTATTAAAATTTAAGTATAGGTAGATAATTCAACAGTGCAGAAAATATTTTAAACTTGAATTCAGTCACACATAGCTATCATTTTTTAGTTTTTTTTTGTTTTTTTTTTGAGGAAATAACGTTATTTTTTTTGAGATATGAACCAAGTTGTAAAATAAATCGTCTAACAATAGCGCAAAGTTAAATTAAAGTCTAAAAGACCTTTTTTAAATTCTTTTTTCAAGAATAGTGCATAAATAATTGAGTTAAGAAGCGTTTTCTTTTTCTTTAGTAAATAAATATAAATAAGATGAAATTAAAATTTTAAAAAAAAGCGAAAAATGTTCCCGCTTAATTTCACAGATGTTATTTGATTTGCTCATCAGATATTTCAACTGATTGCTTAAGTTAAAAAAAAAACAAAAAAAAAACTATATGAGTACATAGAAGCATTCATTAAGAAATAAAATTATAAAACAAATGAAGCTATCCATACAATACAAAAATTTTCTCGATCAAACATTTTTAAAGTTACTTTCGAAAGTCGAAACGCGTACTGAAATGTACATTGAATGAAAGTAAAAGTCAGTAATTTGGTGCAATTTAAAAAATATATCTAATACTTTAAAAAATTTAACAGTGCAATGGTGAAACCAACTCTGTCTTCTATACCGTTTTCAAGTATGCACAATTCTCGATGTGTTGCACATAAGTGCATGCACTACTTGTAGTTATATAATCAGGCTAACGCTAAAGACAATGATGGCTACTGTTCTGCGGGTAGAAAAAAAAAACTAATTAATTAGCAGAAATTCTGCTTTAACTGTTTCGTGTTTACTAACCTAGATTTGATATAAAAAAATAATAGTTTGATTCACAAATTGCCTCTATGAATTATTATTGCACCAATGGCTTTTTTTTCTTATCAAATTGTCCGCACAGACAAAAAAGTGTGTTATGAGGTCGGGATGGACGAAAACATAGCACCAACATATAGAGAAGTTACTTGTAAACATACAGTGTTCACTCAGTTATCAGAATGATTGTAACTTCGTTCGAAAGAAATTAAAATATAGTCAAACTGCCGAATTAGCTTTTATTATTGGAACTACTTTCAGTATTAGTGCATCACGCAAGTGGATAAGTGATTTTTGGGGGGCACTGACAAGAAGTAAATGTGCAATGCTATATTTGCACATGCTAACACAAATCACATTGTCATGTCATGTAACCAGCTTTCTTTTTCATTGTCATCTCAAATTTGACATGTATGAGGCTTTTGTATTTGTAAAAAACTAAAATTTGATAGATTATTTTATGAAAAAACTGAATGGATTTTCTTGTTCTACATTTCATGATAAAATCTTTTATTAATTTTAAAGTTTGTTTTGCCCAGTCCTGATAAATTTAGTTTTAGATAATTTTAATTGGGAAAACTAAAACATGAACTAATAATTTGAATCTAAATAAAAAACTAAAAGATTGTTATTTTTGCCAAACTATTTTTTAAAGATTTCCAAGTAAAAATTATTCATTTACAATACTTGAAAGTTCATGTGATACCATAACATTTAACAAATTATTTTTATTTAAATTTATTGTATTTCTTTTTAATTCAATGAAAAAGTACAGTGTAACGCGGATATAAGAGAATTGTCGGGACCGGAGAAGAAATCTCTTATATCCGGGTTTGGTCTAATTTATATACATTAACTAATTTGGGACCAGAGAAAATCTATCTTATATCCGGGTTTCTCTTATATCCGGGTTACAGTGTAATAACTAAAGAAAGGATAATTAAGTATCATTATTATATTTTCATTAGTTAAACAACAAAATAATTTTACATATTAATTATATGCATTAAATGTGAAGAACAATTCTTGAGTATTTAGTGGAATGTTTGAAAGATATCTGCATTTTAAACTTCCTTGTTCAGTATTTTTAAATTTCTCATAGTTAAAAATCCAACAGTGTATGCAATAGAAAACTACAGAATTATTTTTAATTTTAGCTTTTTTTTAATCATTGCAAATCAATAAAGCCAATAAGATAAAAGGGGTCACTGAGTGTGAAAGTATAAGAAAAAGAAAATATTAATGAAAGAGAACAATAAAAGTGGAATCACGAAGACAGTAAATAACGATTGACATTCCATTTAAATTTTTGAAGGTCAAAGTTGACTGGAAAGCATGGATTCAGAAGAGAGTTCCACAAGTGAGGAGAAAAGAAACTGTCAGCATATAGAACTAGCAGTTGCATCTAGCCAATTCAGTTGTAAAATGAGGGGTCTAGTACTATGCTTAAATTTATAAAGTCCATGTACCAGAAAGCAAAGTTCATCCAAGCAATTACCATGAAAGTATTTATAGAAAAAGCTACATTACAGTAGTGGGAAAGTGACTGAAGCTGGGATGCCAGGTCAGGACTAAGAACATTGCAGATTTTTTGGATTTTATCAAGACTCTTTAAGTATATAGCAGGAACACCAGACCATATATGGCACAAATATTCAAAACATGGATGAATGGTAGACTTATAAATATGTAAGATAGATTCTGGAGAGAAAAAAACATATCTAGCATGACATAATGAATCAATTTTCCTAGCAGCAGACCTATCAAGTAATTCAATATAATTTTTCCACTTCATTTCAACAGAGAACATTAGCCTGAGAAGGTACAAGAAGCCATGCTGATAGAAGGCAGAAACGGGGTTTATCAGATGATTAATAGAAAGCAGTTTTATTTTGGAGACATTAAAACTAACAAGCCTTTCATTGCTCCAGTTAACAACAGATTTTACATCACTTTTGAGATCAGCTACCAATTTGACCTTATCAAAATGATCAGCTATTTGTTTTCCAGCTATATTGACATGTTTCTTATAAATGTAAATTCAGAAACTATTTTCTCATTCATTCTTTGTATATCATTAATAAACTCAAATTACTTTTTACTTCAATCCGTAAAAAGTTTCTTTTACTTCAATCACTAAAAAGTTGTTTGTTATAGATGAAAAAATGCAATTAATATCTCATAATGCTCTTTTATTTGGACATTTGGTTAAGTATCTATGTGCTCTCTTCAAGCAATGTTAAATGTTTGATGATATGAAAAATTGTATTAAATTCTCAAGGGAGAATGGTGAAAAGATTTGCATTAAAAATACCCAAGATAAGCACCAACCGCAATAGTAAATAAGGTTAAAAATGCTAATGATGAAAATCATTTAATTATAATAAGTTCAATTAGTATCTGGAATTGCTTGAGTTTGAAGGAGCAGCCATGTCTCATGCCCACTTGCTGTTATAAAAATGACAGTTGAACTAAGATTTCTGTTTGGAATAATGTTGGCCAAAACTCAGTTAAGGAATTTTGTTATTTTTCAATTCTGCCTTGATTGTCTACAAGGTGAAATTTGAGCAAGAATTTGGTACACCACTTTGGTATGTGACTGGAGAATGAAATAAATGAATTAGTTCTTCTAACCCTGTTACTATACAATATGTAAATAGATTTTGTAACATGACAATAGAAAGAAACATGTTCTCATAAATACAAAGACCAAACACAGTCATTTGTCTTAGCCTAGAGAAAAAGAGTCAGATTACCATTAGACAGGCTATTGCCTGCCTCTGACCAAATACCTACTCAGTTAGACCATTTTACTTTGTTGTTCCTAGGGAGAATCTTAATTGTTAATATGGCTCTAAAGCCAATAAGCTACCCCACAATATTATAATAACTGTATACTAATGCATTAGGTGAAGGATAAGAACAAGTCTTGTAGAAAGCAAATTACTTGTGTAGAGAATTGAAGTAAAAGATAAACTAAGTAGCAATATAAAGCTGTTAATGATGCATTACTGTTTTTTATAAAAGGGGAAAGTGAATAAAGATTAATGATAAAAATAGAGTAAACATGGTTGAATGTGTGCTTTTGTGTCATTGTTATTCTTTGGTACACAGACAGTCTAACAACTAAGAGGGTATAGAATCACTACAACAAACAGAACAAAGACAAGAAAGGAAAATAAATTGCTAGGTATTTTAGTAATATGAATGGAGGGAGGAGACAATTTGACTAAGGAAGGTCTGCTCAGATTGATACTCACGAAATATGGGTGAGTAGACCTCTGGTCGAATTCCTCGTTTCCAATGCATTGATTAACATATCACAACTAATATCACATTTTAAGTGACAATCATTAGTTTTAGAAAACATTTGAACATTTTCCTCTTTCACTTTCCTCATATCAATTTTTTGCTATTATGCAAATTTTATCTGGAGATTTTAAGATATTTTCTCCCCTTCCTTTGTATGTTGGAGTTTAAATGTTCAAATATGTCAGAAATGTATGCCAATTTGTACATCAAAGTTTGTATTAGATTAAATCATGATTCATTTTTTTCTTAAAAACATCAAACATAATTTCTTTCAATTCATATGCTTGACATGGGTCACCATCTGTCCATAGTCCTATGCAATTGATCAAAATTGTAAACCTTTTTGATGAACTAGTTATTAGGCTGGTGCAAAAATAATGACGTAATAATGTCGTTTTTTGACGTATAACGTCAAAAAATGACATTATTACGTCATTATTTTTGCACCAACCTAATATTAAGGGCTGCCATTTCTCATAATTCTATGCCATTTATGCATTAAACATTTCTTTTAAGAGAAACAACCTAAATTTTAAATATATCTGCACCTAGTTTTTAAGGAAATATTTTTACAGCCCAAAAATTGGTTGTGGTTGTGCTCATTCACTGTTGACTGATTTAGTTTCAGTACAAACATTTTGTTATCAGTTGCAGAAATATTTTTCATTTGGATTTTAATATTTTTACACAAATCTTGGATCCATCTTCCGGTTATATTTTTTCCTAAATGAATCTTTTATTTATTTGGGATTCCTATTCAGACTGAAATAATGAATTATTGCACAGTATTCTTGAATAGTGATTTTTGTAATTGTATGTGATTATTTGTGTTGTGAGAGCAACCAAATAAATTGCAATTATGGGTGTTATCTTAATGCAGTACTATACTTTAATTTGCAAATACCTCATTACAAGCCAAAATCTTGTGACAAGGATTTATTTTTCATCACTAGAAAGTATAGATCCAGTTAAAACTCATAAGGTATTGATACAGGAATATTAAAAGGTTACAAAGCATGAATTCAACTAAAGGGAAATAGTCACCCCACTTACTTTGAACCTCGCAAACTGCTCATTTACATTCTATATTCAGTAGATGCTCAACAAAAAATAATGGTGGATCAATGAATTTTAGGGCATGTTCTCTCTGGTGGTAGTAATTGAGCCTCAACCATTGTTGTTTTAGGAAAACCAGATGGAGATTTAAGGATATCTGGGAATTACAAAATAGGTGTAAACCATAAAATATGTTCCGATTCATTCCCTGTTCCAAACATTGAAACTGCTACTCACATATTGTTGGGAATTAAATACTTTACCAAAAATTGACTTAAAATCTGCCTATAACCTGATAGGAATTGATAACAAATTTAAAGTAATTAAGTACCATTAACTCTCTGATAGGTTTACTCAGATGGAATTATATGCCTTATGGTGTAAAGACAGCAAGTGCTATTTTTCAGAGAGCAACTGAAAATATACTAACTGGTGATGTTAAGAATATGATTGTTTATCAAGATGATATATGAATTGGTGTTTCCAGTAAAGATTTAAAACTAAAAACAGATTATGTTTTAAACAAATTAAAAAATAGGGATCATGTGCATGTTAAAGGCATAGGATTATTTTTAATTTTAGTTGACTCATTCTCTGGATGGCCTGAAGTGGTTATGATTCAGGATAAGAAGGTAGTCATAGTAAAGAAAATATTATGGGTAATATTTTCCAGAAGGTTGTATATCTTTTTCAAAACTAATTTAACATCACACTTGAAGGATTTTGTCATATATTCAATAAGAATAATAATGAAATCAACCCATTACTGCAACTAATTCAACATGCTGGCTTATGGTAATCTTAAGACTGGTCGATTTTAAATTTTAGGTAATGCCCTCTCTAAAAAAAAAAAAAATGGATGCCATGCATTAATGGGTTAAATAGTTTCAGTATTCTTGCTTATTGGGGGTTAATTAAATGAAAGAAGGTATGAAATTTATTAATCCAGAGGGTGATCCCAAAACCATTAGCCTATAGTATAAATTAAAAAATTCTCAAAATATTAAATGTTTTTTCTTGTTCATAAAAACTGCTTGCCCAAAAAATTTTATTGTTTTATGAAACATTTAATGGTTTTGAAAACTTAATTGCTATTATTCTTTTTTCTCATATAATTAAGCAAGGTATTTAGTAAATTTTCCCCAACTTGATTCCATTTGTGCAAATATTAACTAAAACAAATTTTGGTAAACTAAACTGAATTGATTTTTTTATTTTTATTTTTCAATTGGTTTGAAAGGTACTGCTGAATTTTAAAAAAATAATTAAAATTATTTTCATATATTGATCTTGTAAATAAAAATGTGAAGATGGAATTTAAAAAAAAAAAACCTGTTTTATTAATTCATGTTATTCAACTTGACTCCAATAAATCTGCCTTAAAAACAAAATTTTACTCACTAAATGAAATTTTACTGTTATTAACTTGCTTATTGAGACATATTTGTTAAAGCTAAAATCATAAATTTAAGACAAACCAGTTTGTGTTCAATAATGTATAAATTTGATAGTACTTAAAAGAATTATATTAATTAGACATTTCAAACAAGCAGATACTGATGTATTCTTTATGATAAATTGGTCTTCGTTTTTAATTATTTTTATTATTTTATGTTATAAAAAGTAATGCATTAAAAAGGGGTGGGTTATGAAATTTATTTGTATCATACTTTTCCACTTATTTTTAACAAACTGTTCCATTATTATTAGATCTAGTTTTGCAACTTGTGTAAACTATACTATCTTGGCCAGCCGATAAGGCCAAACTTAGCTTAGTATTGCAAAAGCCCACAAATGTTATGCATGTGATAAAAATTGAACTTATAGTATGTGGCAAAACTACTAAACAAATTATTCTACACTGATGTTATATACAGTCAATGTTTATTTTTATATCTTCCTGCCTTTTAACAGAACACTCAACTTCCATATATTTTCTATAATGACTAACTTTACATAAATTGTCTGAATTTTTTAAACTTTCAAAAGTACTAGGAAAAATTAGTTATTTTATCAGCTCACCCAATTTAATTTTAGTAAAAACATTTTCTTTCTCATGTCTTTAGCATTTCCTAATAAATTTTGTTTGTAATATTTTAACAAAAAGAAGTGGTTGCCTCATTCAAGTAATCAATAATGTAAACTGAAGAAAATATATGTGAAAATGTAAATTCTATAAGAAATACAAAAATGAATACAAGGTCACAACTGTAATCTTCACTCAACTTGCTGCCACAACAAAAATAACACACTGGTGACAAACACAGGAGTTTTTTTTAAGTAGTTGACTAGACTTGTGATGCTTACAATTATCTATCAGTGAAACAAATTTGCATGCTCACTAACCTATACTATAATACTGACCTCATCTGAGTAGAAAGAAAGTTTTTTTTTTTTTTTTTTTTATAATAGCAGTATGCAATGTGGGGATGTTTTGACAAACAAAGTAAGTCACCATTTTCTTCTGTATACTCTTCCCTAATCTCATGATCACAGATATGGCAACTTGGTGTCGTCTTTGTTATGCTGGTACTTCATCATAGAGGGACAACCACTTCATTTTCTGAGGCATTGTCATGCATGTCTGGTCCAGGTTCAGAGTTGTCTCCACTTGTAAAGCCATTGTATGTGCCAAATCCTATCACCCTTGCAATTTCAGAGGATCTGTTCAATGTACTACCTGTTTTGCTCACCTATGTAATAGAATTCATGTTGGGGCAAAGATATTTCAGGTGATGCAGCATTCCATTAATCAAAATCGTGTGTGGGCTGCTGATACCACTGACATGTCCTAACTGATATCTTGAGGTACATTGGTTATGTGGATTTTTTACCCACACACGGTCTCTAATATTGTATAACATGTGTTCTTTCTTATTGTAGTGATATGTAAATAACTGCCTAATTAGCATAGTTAAGGCATAGATTATATAAATGCCCAAGCAGTAAGGGTGGGCAGTCTTCAGTATGTGAGACAAATGACCACCACTGGACTGATAAAATACGAATGAAAACACACTTCATAACACTGGTATCTCAGTGGAATAAACCAAATAAAATTAAACCAGCTCACCAAAATGATCTAAACCTTTCATCCTATCTTTCTATAGCATTTGTGGTATTCATAGAAATTTCTGCAGTATGGAATTCTTTCTCTTGCAACACTCTAGACATCCAAGCTCTTTGTAAAACTAATCTGAATTCTTCAATCTCTTCTACTGAATTCTCTGTTCTTGGCTGCCTTTCTCTCTTTTGGAAGGACTCTAATGTCCACATGCATCCTTGGATTCTATGTTCACAAACATCTCCCACTGGCAAGGGAATTCTTTCTTGTTTCTCTCAATTGTTCTTTCATGTGCCTCTAACTTTCGCTACGAAACTCACTCAGTTATATCTCTTCTTCCTTGATCATTCCACTTCTTCTCATGACTATTGTGTGCTAGATAGAATTTTTCTGATAGTACAGATGAAACCTTCTTTCTAAACTCCTTTGCAAATAAATATCTTTGTTTCGTGACTTCAATTGCCTTATCATGTTATGTGGCTTAATCATTCTAATGTGACTGATCTCTCTTGATTGTCTTTCCTCCCCTTCTCACTAAAATCTTCTCATTCTACTTCACTCCTCCCTGTAAAGCCCTGTGTCCTAGTGGCATTATCACCTTGCTTAACAATAAAAAAAATACAAAACAAACGTTGCATCAATTCCTTTTACACTGACTTGATAGCAGTGAATCATATTAGTGGGCTCAGTACCAAGTGGGGTGTTATTTTTTGCTATAATATTATACCAGTTGCATATATTAGTTGCATTCAGTGTACTTCATGGACAATGTGTTGGGGTGGGGTTGATTGACTAGCTGACTACCATTTTGACAGCTACCTTTGGTACCATGGGATGAATTCACTTTAAAGAGTATATTGCGTGCTTGATGCTGGAATGCCTACTTAGGCCAAGACCATGTGTTTTTAATAATGCAGTGCAAGTAGTTTTGACTTCTTTCTTACTGCGTCAAGCCATTTTTGTTAAACATTTATTAGCCTGTCAGTTTGGTTCTGGTCTGATTTGGACAACATCAAATCCATAGACAATTTATGCTCATGCACTAACTTCTCAAAAGTGCTGCATCATTTTGGATGAACATTACACTTGCATGTATTCAGACTTTTCTCCCTGATCATGTTTGATACCCATTGCTGGACACATATTGAGTCCATAAACAGATACATTTTTAGTTGCATATCATTGAAGCACTAGATTGGCACAACCAAGGTGATATGCTGTGCATCCTTTACTGGATACAGCCAAGAGGCTTCCTTAATGACAGCTCCTCTGAGCTCCGGGGAGACTTCAGTAGCAAGGGAGTTTGCATTGATCAACACCTCCAATGTGTATCTAAGCACCATTTGCTGTGTGCAGGATCATTGTGATGCACTCTAGCAACAAGTTCTGTAATCATGTTTTTAAGGGAGGCATTATTCACTTTGTCATCCCAGCCAGCTGTGACTGCTGTCACTCTGTATTTGCTGAATGCTGTTGCAATTCAGAGCCAGCTGTAAACAGGGAGATGTCCCACCAGTCTCTCACTGTGTGGGAAATTGGTGGGACACCTCTCTGTTACAGTATGTTATTACTTCTAGAACCTCTCTTCCACACTTTCAGTAAAGCATATTGTGCTCCTCAAAACATACAAACCTAGTGCTTGAGCAGTATCCTCTAACCACTCCAGATCCTTACATGTTTTAACCAAGCTACTGGGTGGCATTTAAGCTAGCTTCTTTGGAGGACTCTTGGTTTGGCCATTATCACAATAGCTAGGGAGGAGTAGATGTGATAAGCATCAATTAACTATAGAAGAACTCAAAATTGATCAATGCATTTAAATATTGAATTAATGTTTACACTTCCCTTTTAAAAGTTCAACGATAATTCTTCAGCTGCCACTTAATTTAAAGATGATTTAATGTACATAGATCCTTATTTTCAGTACAAACAATTATTTTTATTTCATAGGTGACACAACAGGATACAATTTATAAGATAAAATTAATATAGTGTAAACATGGAAAAATATAAATTAGAATTGGTTATACATTCAATATTTGAAGTTAGAGAAAAATAATAGCTAATTAAGTACAACCTATATTATGGAATCTATATAAATAAATGTGAAATTGGAGCTCAGTTCTCCCACAAATTCTGAGATTAAAAAGCTCCAGTTCTACTGTATAGTAATTTGGTATTTACTCAAACCCAATCCCCACTCCACCGCACCCCAGCCCACCACAACCCATCCCACCCCCCAAAGGTTTGTTTAATGTGAGGAGCCCGAGCATGTACACCTGGACTAGGAACAAACATTCCCCAATCCCCTGCAACTGTTGATCGCGTTGGCCTCAGTGCAAGCACCAATCCCTCTTTCTAATGCAATGAGAGGGTGCAGCCTCAGGCAGCTGTTACCCAGGGCTGGACACCTCTCATAATTTTTCTCAGTTGTGACTGTCCTTTGATGGAGCTGCCCTTGAGCACACTCTGCCCAAAGACAGAGACGCAACTGAGAGATTAAAAATAAACATGTTACAAACTATTTTGGAGTAATTTATATTTAGTCAACCTCCACAAAGTCAGGTAGTGACAAGGACAGTTTAATTTAGGGAGTCCAAGAGTGTACATTCAAGCTAGGAACAAAAATTGCCAAAGCCCCCGCAACTGTCAGTTGCATTGGCATCGGTGAGCACAAATCTCTCTCTAGTGCAATGAAAAGGTGTGGCCTCAGGTAGCTGTTCTCCAGGACCGCGCATCTCTCAGCATAATTTTCCTCAGTTGCGATTCTGCCTTTGATGGATCCACCCCTGAGCACACTCTGCCCAAAGACAGAGATGCAACTGAGAGATAATAAATATACGTGCTACAAACTACTCAAGAGTAATTTACTCATGGTATTTACTCTCTCTTCCCACTAAGATGAGATGTGACACAAGGTCAGTTTTTAAGGTGGGGACCTGAACACTGACACCCAGGCTAGGAACAAAAATTCCTTGAGCCCCTGCAACCATCACTTTTGATGGCCTTGGTGTGAGCACCAATCCCCTTCTCTGATGCAATGAGAGGGTATGACCTTGGGCAGCTGTTCCCCAGATCTAGGCACCTCTCAGTATAATTTCCCTCAGTTGCAACTTTCTCCTTTGACGGAGCCACCCCTGAGTGCACCCTACCAAAAGACAGAGACTCAACTGAGAGAAAAACGTGTTACAAACTACTCGAGAGTAATTTGTATTTACTCAAACCCCACTAGGTTAGGTTGTGGCACAAGGTGAGTTTAATGTGAGGAGCCTGAGCGTGTACACCCAGGCTAGGAATAAAAATTGCCCACAGACTCCCGCAACCATCAGCTGTGCTGACCTTGGTTCAATGAGAGGGTGCAGCCTCGGACAGCTGTTCTCCAGGACTGGGCACCACTCAGTATAACTTTCCTCAGTTGTGACTCTGTCCTTTGATGGAGCCACCCCTGAGCGCACTCTACTCAAAGACAGAGATGCAACTGAGAAATAATAATGTGTTACAAACTACTTGAGAGAGCAATTTACACACTAGGTATTTACTCCGTCTCCCCACTAAGACGAGTTGTGATACAAGGTCGGTTTTTATGGCGGGGATCCCAGCACATACACCTATAACAGTTACATTTTTTATTGGATCATCAATTTCTCTTTTAGAAATAATTTTAATGATGCCCAGATATTTTTAAAAATGTTCTCAGAAGATGTAATAATGAAGAATAAAAAATTTGATAGCATTTTGCCATCTTCCAGAATTTTTTTTTTTCTTTAAGATAATTCTGCAAAATTTGAAATAAATGGTAATCTAAAAGTTCAATGTTTGGTGAATTTGGTAAATGAGTGAAAACTTGTCAGTCAAATGGTAACAATTTTAGTCTAGTCACCAAAAATACAAGTGGTCTAGCAACATCCTTTTTGTCTTAAGCTCCAGATGATTTTTCTCAATTCTTTTCTTCAGTTATTAGGTTGGATGCATTACTTGTTCAAATTCAATTGTTTGTTTCTCAATTGGGATTTCTTTTCTATAAACTCTTTATAGAAAAGAAATCCCAATTTCAGCATATGATCAGTATTAACATGTTTGGTATTTGATAAGTTTACTTGTGGTTCATTTCACTTACCCCACAATTTCTTGCTCTTGCTTTTCATATTGTTGTAACATCTCTACTTTTCATTATCTAATATAATTAGTTTCTAAAAACCAAATACTTCATTATGTTTAAATAGTAAATTATGCACAGAAATATAGCCTAGTAGGGTTTTTTCTACTTCTGTGGAAGCCACATATGAAAGTGACTAATATAAACAATCTGGTGCAAATGATTTTCACTCCTTGATTTGGATAGTTTCAGTATGATGTTAATTATTCTCATATCTTTTAATCATTACCATCTTCAACTGATTAACCTATGAAACATCATTCAGCATGTAATCTCCAAAACCAAAGATTACAAACTATTTTTTGACACAATCATTTATATTATTCCTTTTTCCAATAAGCTGCACCATCTTTTTTAGTTGAATTTTTTATCTTTTGTAATATGAAAGGATTACAAAAATATATAATATCCTAAGAATGTTACTTATTTCCTCCATCTTCAATGTTAGAATTAATAAAAAAAATTAACATTAATTTTAACAAATTATTTAAATTGGTATGACAGCTGTCATATTACAATCAAAAGTAATTTTTAATGAAGTTATTTGCCATTTAATCACAGAAGACAGAGTGGGCAAAATAAATCACTGAGTTTAGAAACTAAAATCCAGCTACAAGAATGACATATGTATCAAACTTACCATAAAATGATGGTATAACACATTTGTTTTTGATGAGTAAGTACATAAAAATCTAAAATTAACAATTTATAACCAATCAGTTTAAATGACTTCACAAACATCAACAAAAAATTTTCTTGAAGCCAATTTATTGCAATTAAAAAAAATTGAAAAAGTTAGGTTAAGCTCTCTAATGTATTTACTAAAGTTATTTACTTGTAAAAAAAATTAAAAAAAAAATCCTCACTCAATAGAGGTCAGTATTGTAGCTCAGTATGCATGTAAAATTGTTTCACTCCTTGCCAATCATAAGCAGTGCTTTAAAAACTCGTGTGCTTGTCACCAGGGTGGTGTGATATTTTTGTTGTGACCGAGTATGTTGAGTGAAGATTATGGGTTTTGTGATCTTATGGGTTTTGGTACCTTCTATTCACTTTTACAAGCTATTTCACCAACTAATAAATTGAGTGACAAAACTCATTCCTGAATTCAAAGACATGGTGACAATCCCACCTATGCTTGAATGGTTCAAAAAAGTGCAACCTGTTTGCAAAATGTGCAGCATCAAAAGGCTCAAACACATCTTTATACTGTTTCTTAATCAGTAGGGCTTTTGCTGTATATCAGCAGCTCAGTAAGGAGAAAGTTGATGTCACACAAATAAAGCAAGCTCTCTGAACTGCTTTTGTAACAGACTCTTATGACCTATGAGCATTTAAGGGCCCTTCATCTGTGTCCTGGCAAGTCAGTCAATATTTATCTTGGAATTGCTAAATCATGTGAAACATGCCGCAAGTGTAATTGAAGATAGACAAGATGACTAAGCCAACTACAACAGGTAAGCCAAGAAGAATGGTGTTTTGAATGCCAGGGACTGGGTCATTTTGCTGCAGAGTATCAGGAAAAGAAATCAGTGGAAAGAGGTGAAGGTAGATAACATGAATCCAGTTAACATTAAAGTCCTAGTTGTGGACAGTAAATTGTTGAGATTTCACCTGATCCTGAAGATGGACATCATTAAAAAGTTGGCTGGAGTTCACATAATTAGCTCAGGTAAGGCTGTAACTCTATATGGAATTTGTTGATGTACTCAGTTAATTAAAATTGACAAGCTCAAAGACACAAAGCTCTAGACTGTGACATGGAAATAGGCATTCACCAGAGCAAGTGCAAACTGGATTTTTATTTATAATTTGACATTATTTCTTATTACTTTAAAAATTATATTTAGTGGATACACGTGTTTGTGGAGACATCACTGCCTTTTTAAACAGTGTAAATCTATTTCTATAATATATATGTTGGTGAAAGTATCTGTAGCATGTATAAAGCAACATTGAGCTGATTATGGGTTAAAACATAGCTTAAAATTTTAAGCTAGCTGCAATTTCAGATGCAAAATAAGAGTTATTCCCCTTGGACCATGAAAACAACAATAATGGCTAGTATAATATATTAATATATATATATTTAACACCTTGCCCAATCTGGCAACCTTGAATCTGAACTCAATGAAAATCATTCCCTGCACCTAACTTTTCTAGGGCTTTTGAATGAGCTATGAAAGTGGAGGAGTTGCTTGGACACACATGCATGCATAAACACACACGCATACACCATACTTTATATATAAGATGGTCCAATTAAGTGGGAGAATTTGCAAGTAGCTTGATGCAGTACAATAAGTTAGAAAACAAAAAATTCAATTGAACCAATATCTTGATACAATTCAGTAGACACTAAACATCTTTCATCAGTCTGCAGAATATGGACCACAAGTTGTAATCTAGCACAATTTCAGATTTTAACATTTGTTTTGCAACAGATAAAAACATGTAAAACTTTTAGTAAAAAGATGTAATGTTTTGTAAATTTTGATCTTTTAGTTTAGTTTTCTTATTGCTGCAAATTGTTCAAATACATGGTTAATCACTTCACAATCATAAATATGCAATGTTTATTTTCATAATTTTAGAAAATAAAAAAAATAGCTTTAACTAAGACTAATTGTTAAAAAATAAAATCTCAGTAACTCTGCCATGTCAAATGAACTTCTCTGAAAATACAAAATGGTTAAATTAATTCTTTGATTTGTTATTAAAAATTCTCTAAATAATTATATTTCTTATTTTTGAAAAATAATACTTCAGAATAAATTTTTTCTGGTTTTGAGATGTTTCCAATTTGTAATGAATTTTACAAATATTGTGTAGCATTTATTTTCACACCATTCATGTCTTTAAAAGTAAAGATACAATTATAAATTTTTGAGACATTATTCTGCATATCACTCATAATTTTCACTTTATTATTTAAGTTATTTAAATAATTGTTTATGTTGAATTTCAACCACTTTGCTTTATATCAAAACATTTTTGAAGAATGTCAACTTTTACAAAAAAATGAATTTTGAAAGCATTCAGTGAAGATCCAGATTCCTTTCTATTTTGTAAGACAAAAATATTAGCCAATATATAATCACAAATGCCACTTGATGAATCTTACTCATGTCTAATATCGTGGCACAGTTCATTTTTTTCAAATTCAGTCTTGTTCAGTATTGACTGGTGTTTATGCATGTGAAAAAAAAAACATTGATGCCCTGCATTTCCAGATTGTTACATGTAAGCAAAATAAGCTAAAAATGTTTATAAAATTGCAAGTCATAATTCTGGACCTTATGCTGTTTTATATAGAGCTGTAAATTCTCATCATCTGCATTATTCACTTAATATGAAGAGTGTAAGTGTTTTGGTTAATGTTAATTATTTTGCTATAAAATTTATTTAAATCTTCTTAATCTAATGGAAAAGAAAATAAACAAATTTTTTAAAAGGGGCAAATGTCAAAATTTACTTAGTATAGAAATATTGCATTAAATGTAATAGGTGTAATTGATAACATTAATAAAATTATTGTAAACTGTCTCTAAGTAGGAAGTTTTTAAAGCCTCTTTTGATTTTGTATTTTATCGGTATTATTATTTATTTGGTTTTACAATCTTGATGACAGTACTTTCACAAGATTTAAATAAGATTTATAACAGTAACAGTTTATTTCTAATTATACTTTCCATTTATTTTAAATGTTTTAACTCTATTTCTCAAACCTGTCATAGCTCTAATGATGATGATGAAATTGAAAATAGTTGAGTGAAGAGGATAGTGATAATATTTATTCAGCTTTTAGACATCAGGGTGAAATCATTTATTTTAAAAACTATATAAGAAATGAATTTTCAAGAACACTTTTATATTAGATAATTTATGATTAAAGCTTTTCCACAATTTTGAAATATTTTTTTCAACCTTCATATTACAGATTATTGTGAAGAAATTTCCATGATTTTAATTGGAACCATTCAATTTTGCTAGATACCTAAATAAATTCAAATACCATGTAAATGTTGGAGTCTCTAGAATCATGAGAACTTTCCACTTAGATTTTTAAGATTTGAGAGGAAATCAATCCAGAATCTAATCCAAATCCAGTAAATGTAGTCAAATCTTTATTCTTTTTCAGGTGGTTACAAATTTATCACATTCTTTTCCAATTAATTTCCTTGCACTTGTAAATATGAAATAGCCAAGGAGCAATAAAATTCTTATCAAATATCTACTTTTAATTTAAATTTTTTTTTTTTTTAAAGTTTTCAGTATTAAAATTCTTCTGTAGATGAATAAAAATGTTTAGGAATTTATTTATTTTGTATAAAGCTTTTACTTGTTTCCCTTTAAAAATTACTGTACTGAACATGTAGCTACCATTCTCACTTGAGAAATAAAATTATTCTAAATTTGAGTGATAATCTCTCTCTCTCTCTCTCTCTCTCTCTCTCTCTCTCACACACACACACACAATTTTTTTTAGAATAGGAAAGAATATACATAATAAGGAAGAATATTTTTTTTTATAATTAAATATTTGACAGTAACATGCAAATCAATAATCACTTCAAAAGATTTCAGAAAACAGATTAAAGTAAATATTTAAATCAGAACAAGTTCAAGCTTTCATTTTTGGTATCAGGTTGGGAGTAGTTATAGAGAAAAACCATAGTAAGCAACCCCTTTAAGCTTAAAGCAAAAGAGGTTCTTGGTATGTCCTTTTTCTATCATAATTTTTCAATTAAAGTAATTATTGAGTGTATTGATAATACAAGGGATTCAGTCTTATTATCTCTAAAAGACCATTAGAAAGAGAATTCAGTATTAATCAATATATAGGTAGCTTACAAACTTTTGAATGATCCCAGTATAAATTTTCTTGCATTCAAGTATTTCATTATACAAACCTTTGAAAATCATATGTAAAATTAAAAATATATAATTAGTACTTTTAACTTTTGAAGTAAAGCCAGTTAATGTTTTAATTCTTTGAAATGTTCATATAAAGTCCATGGTGTAATAGTACTATTTTCTTTTTGAAATTGACTATTTTGAATTTAGGTGGTATCAACCTCCAATATTAAAGTTGATACAATTTGGTTTGGTTACTTCAAGTTGATTTTCTAATTCTATTTTTCATTTTCATCATTAAAACTCAATAGTTTTGGTTTTACTAAGTGAGATATCATTGTTTTAAAATATTTTAGCTAAAATAATTTGGAAATTGTTGCTTTGTTTTGAATATTTTAATGGTATGAAACTATTTACACTGAAAGAAATACTCTTAAAATGATTTAAAAATCATTATTGGTTTTTAAAAATACTTAAAAAACAAACTTTATAAATATTACTCTCAGATAATCATTTAATTGTAGTGGATTTGAAACACTTTGAAATGTGTCAGAAGGTGGCTACAAGAAATTAGTAACATTAATTATCAAATAATTGGGTCAATGTTGTATAATTTTCAATCTATAGATCACAAATTGTGCCTCTCTATCATATTACCATGGTTCCAAACATTCAATTGCTATGGGAACTTTGAAATTATCTCTATGGTTCCCTTTCTGCAAGTAACATGCTAAATTTTGGATTGAGCAGATACACTATGTATACCAATTTTTATGACTTTGAGGCATTTAGTTTTATATTTCTATATAATAACTGAAGTATATATATATATACTTACATAGGCATATATTTTTCTTATATATGTAGATTAATCTTTTATTTCTTATTTATGTTATTGTTTTAATAAACTAATTAA
Organism: Acanthosepion lycidas; assembly: GCA_963932145.1. Taxonomy (NCBI): domain Eukaryota; kingdom Metazoa; phylum Mollusca; class Cephalopoda; order Sepiida; family Sepiidae; genus Acanthosepion; species Acanthosepion lycidas. Next base: position 108,834,743 of record OZ010580.1, on the reverse strand, counting down.
TTATTGTATCATAGATGAACTAATAAAGCTTATATATATGTGTGTGTGTGTAAATGCATTGAATAAATTATATGTATAAATATATATTATGTTCATCTCCTGTACATTCTGTCATATTTGTAAGTAAAAGTAATTATAGGTTATGTTACAAGAAAATCAACATTACAGAAAAATCAAACCTATATTAGGTTTGATTTTTCTTTAATGTTGTTAGAAACAAATAATTCAAAAATTTATTTTTATTCATTTAAAAAGTTTTAAACTGATATAAGAATGTTTATACAAACATTCATGAAAAATATATTTATAACATTTGAAGAAAAAATGAAAATGTTTTCTTATAATTCCTAATTACCTTTATATAACTAATTATACTATATTTGTATTGGGTAGAGATTAATGACTTAATAAAATGACATAAAACAAAGTAATAATAATGGCATCAATTATTTGCTTATCTTATTTGAGTTTTGGTCAATAATTAATGGAATAAACTTCAGTAATGGTTCTGATATTGAGATAAAACAAAACTTCATTTAGCAGATATTCTTTGTCTTGTACATGTCTTTGAGCCAAGGTAGCAGGTGATATAAACTTTTATTTTTGGCTTTTAAATACATGTCACTAAAACCCTTTTGTAGAATATGAGAACAGTAAGTGACCAAGCTTAAGATAGTTAAATGGCTAGTTGCCCAAAATTTTAAGACCAACAAAAGTAAATCTTGGACAATCACTTTTTGTTTTTTTTTTTGTTTTTTTCCCCAGTTGTCTATTTACCTCCAGTTCCACTGCCAAGACACCTATATCTATATTTTATTTGAACAGAACTGATTTTTTCTAATAAATACAGTTAACCATTAGCTTGAAATATCTGCATTGTTAAAGACCTGTTGGTGCTTGTACATTTTTTATATTAATATTGACAAGTGTATATTTGCAGATCATTTTCATAAAAATCCTTTAAAATGTTCCTGTTTACAAAAGAAATAGTTCTAATTTTATTTTTCCATTTAAATTTAAATCCATTAATTCATCTCACAAATATTGTACTTACATCAATGTTTAAAATCTGTTGATTTTTGTTTCCTTTTCAAATTATGTGTCACTAAAATAGCCTGTTATTGTTTTAAAAAAATGGCGAATTGCAGTTTGTGCACAGTAAACATTGATTGCAAGATAGCCAGTAAGGCAGTTTAACCTAATGTTGCTGTTCTTCAGCTGATATAAATAGTCATTCGATGTATCTGGTGCATATAACTGTGCACATACTAAATACTGTGTATGTAATGTGCAGTTGTAAATTCTGCATTTTGCTGCACCAGCTACTGCTGCTGATGCGTATTGTTGCAGTAGTCATCCATATATGCTAGATGCTGCACATATCCTGCTAGTTACATGCAGCTGCATTAATAGACAAGGTGCAGTTGTGTGTATTCTGGCTTTTAATGTTATGATAGTGACTGGGCAAATTTAGGTCAAGCATTACAATACTACAATCTAACTATAAGTGGGCTTGGTGACTGAATTAGTCTCCTCAATCTTTCATTAGCCATTTGATCTTAAAAGTGTTAACCTGGATTCTCAAAAGGTTGTTTAATTAATATTTAAGTGTATAGGAAAGGAATAATGATAATCATATTTTACAAGAAATCTAACTTGTTTCTTTTAAGGCAGCCATGTTTATTTGCAGAACAGTATTTAGAATGTGCACATTCCGCTATATAAACATGTGTGTGATATATGCGTGTATATATATATATGTATATACATAGATATATATATATATATATATAAATATACATATACATATATATATATATATATAAGTAAGGAATGCAGCATTGTTTTAGTAGATTAAAAAATCAGCATTAAAATATATATTTTAATGCCAGTGAGTTGATTCAATGCAGGTAAGTCTCTATTAGTTTATAAAATATAATTTTTTGCTATTCGCAAAAACCCTGAAATGCCTATGTATGATGCATGAATGTCTATTAGTTTTATTATTATCATTATACTATATTTTGGTAATTCCATCTCATTTTTTATTAGTAAATCCAAAACAGTAATTGCCAGAACAAATATAGTATTTATTTTTTTGTGTTATTTGGAGATATGATGCAAACAGAAATTTAATATTTTTTGTTGACCTTCACAAAGTGATACAATTTTAAATCATAATCTACTACTGGTGTTACATAAATGATTCACAAGGTGTTAGCAGTGCTAGGTTTTGATGCCCCCAAACCACTAATTATAGATCTAAATCTTCCTTTTAACATAGTGTGGGTTTTATTCATCTTATGCATATATTATTTAGGTAATAATAATTTGTGCATCATTTGCTGTCTTTTCACTTAGTGTGTCACAGAATGCTCTATATAACTTAGAAAAGTAATTCTTTTTCCTGGAAATATTTTGAATAATAAACCTGTTCACTTTGGCCTAAGCCTGAAGTAACTTGCCATATTTAGGATCAAAGAACTCAAAGATGTTTATGTTTCACTAATGTTACTGTCACATTAACTTTTTGTAATTGTACATTTTGCCCAGTAAAATATGAGTACATACATTATATGTATCAATAGTGAAAATGTTAGAAAGTGAGGGAAAGGTTCCTATATATTTCTTTTGTTTTGTTTTCTTGAAGAAAAACACTTGAATGGAAAAGATTTTCTGGATTGTGAAAGTTACTGAAACCAGTCGATGTTTTTGGTTCCAAACAAGTGTTCTCTTATTCTCCTTTTCTTACTTATATTTTACAACTGAAACTCACAAATGGATAAATCAGATTCTGCTCAAGGACAAGTAAGTTGAATTTTATTTTTACAGAATTCAGTAAACAATTTCAATCTTACTTTATGCAATCCTCTTATGAATGAATTTGATAATATTTCATCTATATTTTGCTAATTACTCTAACAAAATGGTTTAGAAATTCATTAAGACTAACTGTTCATATTGATAAGATACTTAGAGGATTTAATCAAGTTTTATTTATTAGTACGAGTTTACACATTTTGTACTTTTATATATTTATGCTTATGAGAAACAATAAAGTTATATGCATTTTATTTCTGTAACCATCATCATTTATCAGTAGGAGTTAATGAGTTTATGTTCAATTGAAATTTGCAATATTTGGATTTATAATCAATGTTTAAATAAAATTGTTTGCTGAATTGCAAGCCTTTACAAGAATATTCAATTTTTTTAATATGTATATACCATAACAGATATATAAACTCCTGATCTGACTCTAGTTTTTAACAAATCAATAGAAAAGATTTTAATATTTAACAATGATAATAATTGTCATGATCTATCAACTTTTCAATTATGGAAATACATGTACATATTTTTTTACAGGGTCCAGTTATTGCCTTTTCTATTAAATTTGTAAACAAAGTCATTTGTGTAATATAATTGGGAGAATTATATTTAGCAGAAATGCTTTTAAAACTGCATCAACATGTATACATCAACAATTCCATTTATGAAAGTACATTTTACTTTAATTTACTTTGTGAGGCCATTTACCTAAATATTGCTGTATATATCTTTTTTGAATAAGGATGAATTAAAATGTAAAAAACTTCCATATAGGTAACAAAAATCAGCCAATTTAAGTTCCATATGAATTAAAGATTTATATATATATATATATATATATATATATATATATATATATATATATATATATATATATATATATATGTATATATAGATTTTACTACAGAGATTCAATATGGATTTGAAAATGACGGAATACATTCCTTTTAAGGGATATTTTTTATTCAACAGTACTTTCAGTTTTGCTGTTTTGATCAATGTCAACAAATTGTAGTTTGCGATGATAAAGGTGCATTTAAAACAATGAGTTCCATCAACTTTATATATATATATATATCTATATATATATAAATATATATATATATATATGTACATGTATATATGTCAATATATATATACATGAGTATGTATATATGTGTGTATGTGTATGCATAAGTACATATGTGGATGTATGTATATATATATATATATATATATATATATATAGTGTCTATGTATATATATATACATATATATATATATATATAGTGTCTATGTATATATATATACATATATATATATATATATAGTATCTATGTATATATATATATATATATATATAGTAGATATGTGTATGTATATATATATATATATATATATATATATAGTGTCTATATATATATATATAGTGTCTATATATATATATGTATATATATATATATATAGTGTCTATATATATATATATATATATATATATAGTGTCTATATATATATATGTATATATATATATATAGTGTCTATATATATATGT